>JAPYYT010000881.1:0-11492 GCA_030522565.1 Ceratosolen corneri
TTAGATATCGTCGCTATTTTCTGTATTAAAAATCTATTAATGCTGCCCCCTTTGTTCAAGGAAACGATCTCTTATCTTCGAAGAGTCATCATACGTTTCGTGCAAATGAACTTCATAATTAATAGACAAAAAACTCAAATTATGGATGCAAAGATGAAAGCTACATTACACAAATCATTAAACACAAGGACATTAAAAAGTGCATTAGTAAATAACAATTGTATACGGTATCGCATAAAGAGCAGAAACTTGAGTATTGGGCTCAGACATTAGCCACACTTAAAACCTTTTATATACATACAGAAATTATTTCAACAAGTAAGCTTAAGTGTCTCGGAAACTTCAACTTAATAACAAATGAATATATTCCACATGCTCCTAGCAATTCAAAGCAATCACTCCAATGTAAGAAACAGTCCGCTCTAAATAAATAGAAGAATTAATATACTTAAAGGCGTAGTAGAAAAACTTATTAACAATTTTAACAAGCGCATAAACAATACAAAGTAGCCAGTGAAAATTTGCCAGAATCGACAGCTAGAAAAGCAATTAAGAATTGCCATGCCCTTATTATAATATGCCTCAATTGCGATTATCGATCCACTTTGGTGAACGTATCGCGGGCCTCTCGATTTTCATCCCGCGGACACTTGAGAAATGACGACGCGCATAGGGCAGCGACCCAATTCCGCCATGCCGATATATTTATAACGGAGGAAGCTGTGCAAGTGCCGCGCGAAATGCACCCCGGGGGAAGAGGCGGAGCGGGAGGTCCGTGACGCACGAGGTCCCTCCCTCCCTCCCTCCCTCTCTCTCTCTCTCTCTCTCTCTCTCTCTCTCTCTCTCTCTCTCTCTTTCTCTCTGTCTAATGACTCTCTGGAAATTCAATTCTGCCGCCAAAACCGTTGGCCTGTGCCCACCGAAGACCATTTCCTTGTCGATAATCGCGGCACTTTGTGCACTCTTATGCCGGTCGGAATTTAGCGTCAACACGCGCACAAACTTCGAGACTAACGGCTCTTTAATAATTCGTCGATACCCAACGGGCAGCGGCGTATTGATCATTTTGCTTCCCTTTTTTTTTATGGTTAACCAAGTAATGATAATAAATGCCGTTGCGTTTGACTGGGATTTAACGTGACTCTGTATTATTGTTATTTGCGAGGTCAATGGCATTCGGTCGGAGCTTGCTTACATACTAGTATTCTTTATGGATTCAAGCTCTTTTTATGTACTTCCTGTCGCACATCTGTTACATACATTTTAATATTTGGAAGAGGTATGGCAGAGTAGAAATCTTAGAGGTTCGAAACAAATATTACAGTCTAGAAACTCTATGTACAATTCTGCGCATATCCTAAAATATTTATCTCTGTTTATTATAATTAATAGAGGCCCTGTATCATGACGAAATTCATAACACGTGTATTTTGAGGCGTACGCTAACTATAAATATATTCTTCTTTTGGTGAGCTTACTTATGCACTCATGTACACGCATCTGCATATAGTACAAGTTATCTTGATTACACACTAGGGGACTTGAAGCTAAAGTCATGTTGATAAAATTTCAAATAAATCAACGTAATTTTCTATGTACGCGTAACGTGTATGTCCTTCCCAATATGTGAATAATATATGATACATTAAATTATTTACTTATTTGATATGACGTGTTTCATGAGATATTATTTAATGCGTATGGGTTTAGATGCGAAACGATTTGCGAAAGAAAAAAGTACAAATACATAATATTATATCGAATTAGAAAAATTTTATATGGCATGTTGCGATTTTTGCATGGGTAAATTCAATGTAACATGTATGTGTATATATATATATATATATATATATATTCATATATATTCATATATATATATATATATGTGTGTGTGTGTGCGTGCGCGCGCGCGCGTGTGTGTGTGCATGTGTATATATAATCTCACAGTAACTACATATGAGTAAATTAAAGTTTGATGATTTAATATTCGCTTTGAAGATTCAATTATCAAGTTGAAATACGTCGATAAATCTTTGCCCTCTCTTTTAACAAGAATTTTACTCAATTTTGAAGTTACATTATTTTTAGTTTGCATTTTAATAATCCCTTACATCGCAACTACTATTTTCAACATTCAATTTCCACATTTACACGCAGTAAATGTTGAAAATAACTATTTCCTTTATTAAAATTCTTGAAGATGTTCTTCCACTGTTATATATATATTATAATTAAATAACTTAACTTATTTTTTTAGCGCATATTATTATTCAACATCGTTTCTTGATTTACAATTGATACAAGCATTTAATTCAATTTTTATAAGCAATAACATTTTTCAAGCTTTTTAAAAATAATTGTAGTTTTCATAAAAAGCATAAAAATTAGAGTTATTTTTAAACGAGCGTCATTTATTATTCGCAAAACGCGTAACTAGTAATAATATAATTAGATATTATATGGAACCCCACGTACTTCGTTGTCGACCCCACATTATATCCAGATGGCGATTGCCTCTTTGCTTGGGTCACAATGAGCCTTTAAAAAAATGCTCAACAAAAAAATCACAATTTCAAATTTAGTTTAATTTCGTTCAACATGTTCAGCATACTCGGCAACTAGTTATTTCATTTTTAGGCACTTAAAACTCTTCGGACTCATAACGATCGCTGAATTTTATTTTAAAACGCGCGCGCGCACACACACTCGTGTAGATAGATAGCTTTGCTATCGATTTTTAGCATACGGTAAACCAAAAATATAAATACTAACGATCTACTCCGGTGTAGTAAATATTTTATTTTATTATCGGAATTTTATTACTTTTTCTGTTACTTTTTATTTTCGTATTTTTATATCTCAAATAAATAGATGCACATTTTATGTAAATTACATATTTCATACACCTACAATGTCACTTTGAATTAGTAATTAATCTTTCGCAATACTTTCGTACACATAAAAATTGAATCAGTAATAAAAGTTTTTACTTACGTATGAAAATAGTGTTCTTGTGCACGTTTTTTATATTTTTCTGACAGTTTGTAGACACCAGACTCCAATTCCTTGCTTTCCTCATTTCGTTTTTGAACCTTTGATCTTTATACCAAAAGAATGTTGACTTAGCTGTATTCCACCCTTCATTATGTACGTCCATTCCTAATGTATTTACAAGTTTAATGAATAATACGAGTCAGAATAAGGTGTTAACATTTATAATACAATAATTGCAAAGGATATTATTGCAACTTTTATTAATATTTGGTCAAATTTTTGTATTTGAATAGTATGTTTATTTATCATTAATAGGAGTTGGATAACCATGAATTGCAATCACTACATAATATTGTATAGACACGCAGGAATGATTTTTAAATTTAATTTTTAAAACTAATAATAAGTTACATCCTTAATAGTAAGCATTATTTTAAATTAATTCTTATGATTTCATAATTATATAAAATTTTTCCTAATTAATTAACTATAACCATATCGCTGACTCGTGATTTTTATTTATAAAAGTGTGAGAGGTTTTTGTGATATTCAATCAATTGTCATTAATTTGCCATGGAGATTTATTGAGAATCTAGAAAGCTTAAAACGATGTTTCTGTTGAATTTGAATAACATTGATGATTTATCGGCAAGTTGTTTTTAGTAGATTTTATAAATACAGCCAATGTAAATGGGAAAACTATTTATTAGATCTTTGGCAAATAACATATTTTGGAAAAATACAGTCACTCCACATATTTTTTTATTATTAATTTTTTCCTCAGATAATCATCTGAGTATATGCTATAGATCAAGCATTTCAATTATTTAAAAGTTAATATATCTGCTTGTTTCGATCTTATCGATTATATTTTGCATATGTTATGTACTTGCTTTAATCAATGCTCTATTACTTTATTAGAATAAATAAAAAGAATACGAAATTATTGAAATAGTTTGTAATCAATAATGATAGTTTAAGACCAGAATAAAAATATATTGTAAAAATATGGTATATAGTACATTAAAATATATGTATTTAAATAATGAAAATAAAGAAAACCAATTATTGAATTTGAAAATTATATTTGTACTTCATTATAAATTTGTAAGAATTTTTTCCTCAAACTTACAATACTAAACAATGTATTATAAACAAAAATATTATATAAAAGATAATTATCGTAAAATATAGAAATATCAAAAAGTAATTTTGTAAATTTTATACATATTTTATATTCTATAAGTTATCTAGCAGTGCAAAAAAAAATTCTTTTTTTAATAAGTACAAGTTTTTAAAATTAACATAATAACAGTTCACTATGATCTAGTAAAATTAAAATTTCCATCCACATTTTAAAGAATAAAACGTTTATTGCAAAATAATACATGTATTGCTGTAGAAATTCTCTTCATTATTACCATTAAGAATAATTTCACTCTTTAACGTGTTAGAATAAAAGAGATACATATAAATAACACAATGGAGAAGTTGTATATTATTATCGATAAACCTAGATTTGCCTTATTATACAATTGCATAATCTGAAGACGATAGACAATAGACAAAACATGAAAGCTTTATCATTGCGTTCAGAATACATGCGTACCAACTCCTTACAATTAACAGTTGCGAAATATTACACAACAGGTCTCCTATTACTGTTATATATATATATATATATATCATTACTATTGTATAAAAGTCGTATTATATACATCTTTTTTTTTTTGATATTCAACGCATATAAGTAGAATGACATTTTCGTGCAATAATTCTACGTATTTAAGCATATTTATAGATCAGTGCATGTGTGTGTGTCTGATAAATGCATACATTATATAAATTATAAAATTGATTTATTATTAGTTATAATAATTAATTTATCATAAAATATTTTTAATATATATTTTAATAGCATGAATAGATAATTTTTAATCGCACAAATTGGCATGCCATATAAATTTTTGAAAATTTTTTTTATTATTGTATATAATAGTCAATTAAAGTCAAGTCAAATTACCATTTATTTACATGTTCATATGTAATATGTAAGGATTTGATTAATGAGCGACCAAAAGCAAGAACTTAGTATAAAAATACGCATAAATAAGATTTAAAATAATAAATTTATATTATTATTAATAGAGAAACCGCATTTTCTGGGTCTAAATCTCATTTTTCGAAATTAAAATTTACCTCAATAATTATTGCTAGATCTATACTTAATTTTCATTCATTCTCAATTGATATTACTTGTTAGTTTGTTTTTTTGAATGTAAATATAGCTTCAAGTGAAACAATCTAAACAGTTTTGTAAATCAATGTAAACTAATTATGAATTAATACAAAATCTTACCACTAATAGGATCAAACTTTTATTCAATGGTGTATCCTTGTAAATAAAGGAAAACTGAAGTAATAAATTAATGTTAAAATATTTCTACCAACATTGACATAAGTAGCCAATAATGTAATGAATTATGTTTACTGCACAATTTACAGCAAACATAAATTAAAATATCTTCTTAGCTTGTAAATTCTAAATGTTCCAATTAAATTGCAATATTTACATCTAACTAAACATTTAATAATTTCTCGGTTACGACTTCACCAAGAAAAAAGTTGACAAGCTTGTATATCCCCCTTCCTCTTCCCGACATCGTGAGAATTTGTTCGGTTTAACGGGAGTACATGCATTTGCTCGTGCATGTATTTGCGCGAATTTAGTGCTTTCGTTTTGAAAAGACGAGTTGAAAATTAAAAGCGTCGTCGAACATTCGACGCTAATATGCTCTTTTAAGGTTAACACGTAATTCGGTTGGCAAGCGCCTTCCTTATGCCCCGTCGATGCTGCTTCTTGCGATAAATTAACGCTTCTTACACAAAGCACTCGCATTTCGCAACACGCTAATCGACAGTTACTGCTCATTTGTACCCCAGAAGATTAAGTCTTTTGCCCGATGTTAATCTTGAAATTGGCCAATTAGTGCCCAAGTGGTCTATGCACTTTATTATAAACATTACGGAGTGTGCGCTTTATTAAACGTCACTCTTAATCATTTTCCGAGCTGCTTGAAAATTGTAATTGGTCGTCTATTAACGCCAGCCTATCATATTCGTAATGTTCCAAGCCAGTCAAACTTATCCTTCCTTGTTTTCCAAAATAAGATTTCGAGCAAGTGAAGCCAGCGTCGATGCATTCTGTGCACAAATGTTACTTCGACCTCGTAAATATGCTGGGCGTATAAGGTGTTGCCGCGTAGCTGTGGACTGGAGAACAAAGTTGCAGGATCGCGGCCCAGGATTCGCCGCAGCTAGTTTCTCGATTCGATGCGTCAGCTGTGGGTGGCTCAAATGACAAAAGCAATGCGCTCTCCTCGCCCTGTTTAAGATTCGAGGTAAGTCGGCTTTCATCCTGCCGACGTGATTATGTATAGCCCGGGAAATGCGGCGCAACGGAATTTCCCAAACGGTACGTGACTGATGTTTGTGGTGGGTCTTGATTTTGAGACTCGGGGCGGTGCAAGGAAAAGTACGTTGACCGGGGGGGTGCGTGCACTTCGAGGATTTTTGTGTATCTGTGCCCGTATGTATGCATGCGTGTATATAAAATCGTGGATACAGTTTCGAGTGGATGGTATCCTTAAATCGGCTGCTTTTTTGTTTATTTTGAAAACGCGGTTGGCTTGAAAACAAATTTTTTTCTATATTGTCGCGGAGGTGAGGAGGGAGAGAATGTCAAAGGCACGTGCAGCTTAAGTGGAAAATATTTCTCAATGTATTTTACAGTGGGAAATTACCAATCGTGCCTCGACAAATATAAATAAATAAAAAGTCCCATTGGTTTGTTAATGTTAAATAATGCCAGAATATTTACAATATCTATAAATTGCCACATAGCTATTTTAGGAACTGACTTATTTTCATTTTCGAATTGTAATTAATGATTGTAGTCTGCGTAAGCATTTACGTATAATTAAAGCAGGGGACAAGGGACAAGATAAGTTTGTGTGGGAAAGACGATAATAGGGTAGGGTGCAGTGAAAATCTGGTGAAAATCTAGGAAGCCCAGCAATTAACCGACCTTTGACTAAGGGAACTTAATCTGTAATAACGTAAAATATAATTAAGCTAATATAGAAGAAATTTTTTGTTCAGTTGTATAATTAAATTAGGCAAATCCTAGATTTTTACTCATAAAATAATATTTTTATTGATTATTTTTCTTACATGCTAAGGTAAATCCACGTCTTTAAATTATTTGTAATTTAAATCAATTGTGTTTCCCTGAAATATTCATGCTAATAAGATACATTTGAAATGCTTTGAAAAGTGTTTGAATAGATTGAATAACAAATTTATAGACTTTGCTACTTCTATTTGATTCTTTTTATTTGATAAAACTTTAAAGTACAAATTTTTTAACAAATAAATTCCACGATTAGTTTCAATGTGAATTTTAATTCTCTTAAATAGCAAATTTGTATTCATTTATAATAAACTTAAGTAAAAATTAAATATATAAAATAAGCAAACAACTATTTATAAATAATCTTATATCATATATATATATATATATATGAATTGTATTTAATCGATATTTTAAATATTAAAAAGATTTAAATTATAATTTATGTTGTCTAGTTAAAATGTCTGTTAAAATTTTATTCCTATTATAAAATAACATATTTAACAATTTTTATTCGGTTAAAGGGAACTGCTAAATCAAAAAGCTACACTGTTGCAGACAATTGTATATTTTAGAGATTGAAGCCTGTTGTTTTGTCTTTTAAAAATGCATTTACCATTCCATTCATATGCTCAGTTTCAATATTATTTATTAATTTTATCTTACATTAATCTTCATTATATTTTCTAAAACGTAGATATTTTCATACAGAATCATGACTAATATTTAATTTTTTGAAGAAGAATAACGGGAAACAGTAACGGCAATAAACTTTCAAATGTTTAAAATGGATTTATTAGTAATCGTATTAAAAGTTTCAATAGTAGATAATAAGCTATTTAATTATTTAATTGTATGTAATAAACACGATTAAGTCTATTGGCTTTATGATAAATCAGTTTCAATAAAGCGATTTCTTAAATCAATTGTCACAAAATCGATCGAATGTAATTTTATGTCTCTACAACAGTAATTATTTTCTCTTGCAATTAAGTTATAAACGAATACACTAATATCACTGATAAGAATGGTACAACTAAATACATACATCGTATTATGTATCAGTATACAAAGGATTTTTGTTTCATTATTTTAATATTAAAATTCTTCACTTATATACAAAATTATCATCATTCTTTAATAATATGAATTTAATATCATCATATTAAATTTAATTTATCTATTCCATCGAGACTTTTTCGAGTTTAATTCTATTTCATGACATAATTATATTTACGTCTTTTGTTCATTTCATGCTTGTATTTCATATTTGAAATTGTATACAATCTGTGTAAATTTACTAACGAATGTAAAAAAAATCGATACATTCCACCGATAATTATAATAAAAAACTGTTCTATACACACCAAAGTCTATACACATATTCATTTGCCATTGTATAAAATCTTTGTCGATTTTAAAATTGAGTTTTATAAATATGCTATTTATTATATCTAAATTTTGAAATTTTAAAAAAAATTTACTGTAAAAAGTGCACTTAATTTAAATTTAAAAAATTTCCAACAATCGACAGTGTAGTTTCAAAATGTTAATAACAATATTTGATTCAATGTAATTTTTTGTTAATACAACCTCTGAATTACCTCAATTTAAAATTCGATTTCGATAAATTTTAGATAGATTCCTCTAACAAATCCACAAATTTATATACAAATTTTCAATTAAATATCTTTTACTTCATAATTTGTATCAAGATATATATATATATGTTGGATTATATAGAAACTTTACCACGGTAAGTTTGGATGGTAAGCTTATTTAAAAAATTGTTTAAAGAATTCTTTAAAACATTAAATAAACAAAATTTATTAAAAAATTTATTAAAAAATTTGGTATGAATTGAAAAATGCTAACTGTATTCTTGATATGTAACCGAAGAAATTTCTTTTTTTTCAATCAGTACAAACCTTTGATTATAATAACATCATTCTTTATAAAAATATTTTTAAATAGTTTATTTAATAATTAATAATTTTTAATCTATTGTATTTTGTTTTTATCCATTCATATTTCAAATATATGTGTAATTTATTTTTATCTTTATTTCAGTTTCCAATTATAGCATTTATTGTGTAAAATGAAAATTTAACATCAAATATACTGTCATTTAATAGTTTCATATTCGAAATATATATTTTCCAATGAAGAATTTCAAGATCTAAAGTATTAATATTATTCTAATAAAAGCTGATTATTATAATTATTAATTTAATTGAATTTAATTTTTTTAATGAAATATTCAAGCAGCAGAAATAAGTTGCTCACATCTTCAGTCAAGTTTTTGCATACAGGATCGTGCATGGGAATTTAAAAAGTCAAAGTCGAAAAGTATTTATTTATTATCACACCTCCATTTATTAATTTTATTAATATATAATTTTTATTCACGATGATCAAATAGAAATTAACAACTTGATTAAGTGGCGAATTATTAACCGACGAAAAATAAATATCGTTTCACTTAAGCAATCGGAGTCATTACACGATCGTAAAAATCAAGATCTACGTTTTGTTCAGTTTTACGTTCGTAATCATATGCAGTTGAATAAATAAAATTTAGTCGCGAAGAGGACAGTGTGTGCATGCATGCTTGCGTATGTGCGTCTAAGAGAGAGAAAGAGAGAGAGAGAGAGAGAGAGAGAGAAAATATCGGATAAAATTTGACGCCTTGAAATTCAAAAGAGCAAGCAATAATTATCTTTATCCTTTGTCCAAGGTCGCCCTACAATCAAAGACTTGTTGAATATTCTCATGGCGTACAGACGTTTTATCTAATTAGAGAGTTGTAATCATGCTAAAGAAAGCAAATAAATAGAAACTGTAGTGAGAAATAATGGAAGTTTATTTAATTTTTGCATTTTTCGCCTTGTCGTTTAGTGCCGCATAGAGTCGATTCATCAATTGAATTTTGTCGATGATATTATTTTCATAAAGCAATATTTCTATGTTATTAATTATGAAAATACTGTGTATATATATATATGTATATACACACGAAAAGGATGAAAGATATTTCAAATAACAATTAACGTATAAAAATAATATGAATGTACGTTTGATAAATGAATGAACGTATAAATAAAAACATTGTAGGTTTCATAAAAAAAATTAATAGACACGAATACGAGCACAAACAAAGAAGATTATTTTCATTTATTCGAATTATAATATGAAAACTTATTGTACCAATCGTTATCAAATTACAAAGTCGTAACGTTATTTTTTCTGATGGATTATTCTTTATTGATAGATCCGTAAAATATCAGGGAACGCATATAAACATAATATTTTTAATAACTTTTGCTATGTATTTAATATTTAAATTTAGATTGTAACAAATAAATAAGAAGTAAATATATCACCAAATAAATTCATATTGGTAGCAAATTCTTAATTGAACTATGCTTTTCACGAGGATTATTTTATAATTCTGTTGAAAATTCCCATTGTTTTCAACTTGCATATTTTAGAAAAATATATTAAACAACTTCTTTTCAATGAATATACATTTTATAGAGAGATAATTTCTAGTAGTAATTGAACGTTCTTGTAAAAAATAAAATTAAAAATCCAGCTATGCTCATCCAATGAATTCAAAATTTTATGAAAAAGTGATTTATAATAAAATATTTATCGGCCTCAATATCAATTCCTTGTACATCAGAAAAATTTGAATTTAATTTAATCTGAAAATTAGTAAACATTTTTTTATCTTTCAATCCACTTGAATAGATTTTGCGATGCTTGATACTCGCATTCGAAAAATTGCGACGTTGTTGTCGTAAAGGTTACGCAAGACAGGGACCGGAAAGGTAGAAAATTAGGAGTGCAAATAAAAAAAACGTATTCGAAGCTGCCGAATATAGAAGCTCGTACGTAATCGCGAAATAAACGATAAAACGAAAAGTCCATTCGAATTAATCACGATTGGGGGATGTAGCCAAAGCCACGCGAATAGTTATTTACAAGTTTTGTGAACGTCCAACCTATCTGATCATTATAACCACGAATGAGTTAATTTTCAATCTGGTTTTTCTTATTCCAGATAAAAGATGTGATATAAATGTCTGGCCGAGAGAACGCTGCAATTATTCTGCTATCCATGGAGCTGCTGAAACAAAGAGGGTTTTAATTTGACAGGGCTTTATTTGCCTATGGGATATAGTTGTGATTTGGTCATTTGATTTGGTCGAGAAGAAAATATTTTCGTTAAGACTCGGCTCTCAAGCTCTCGGCTTAATGCGATTCCTCTCCTTACCGGCTTTCATAATATGAAACGTATAAT
>JAPYYT010000882.1:0-58636 GCA_030522565.1 Ceratosolen corneri
GTTTTATTAATATAAAAATACATGTAAAGTTCCTATGATTTTATTGAAAATGAAGTTTAAAAAATTTATTTCTAAATTTACTCCATTATTGAAATTAAAGTTTTATATTATTTATTATTTTATGATTTGGAATAATAATTATTAAAAATTCAATATTAAGATCGATAATCAAAATATTAAAACTGTCAAAGCTTAGGACAAAACCACGTTTTCATTGAAAGTTCAAAGACAAAAAGTTAAGAACGAAATTTAGGGCATTTATACCGATAATAAATACAACTCAATATTTCAATCAATCTCATTTAATATCTTAGCAGTTAAAACCTAACGACCTGATCACCTACAGGCTTATCAAAGTATGGACTTGAGGACGTGAAATATGCGCGCTGGATGGCAATTGAGTGCTTCAGTAACCAGAAGAGGCATCACCCAGGTGTCGTCTGGGCGTACGGTGTTCTCCTTTGGGAGATGTTCAGCATGGGCGGCACTCCATACTCCGAAATGGAGATGGATAGTGACGTCGAGACGGCCATCAACGATGGTTATAGGCTTCAGCAGCTGAGAGATTTAACCGATTCCGTCTATGAGGTCATGAGCTCGTGCTGGCTGCTAGATCCCCAGGAAAGGCCAACCTTTGACGAGCTCGTACGATTGGTAAGGATCATCTTCGTGTTATCTTTATTTTACGAATGCAATATTTTTAATGGTAATGCTCTTCCTCAATATCGATCAAATCTACAAATTTGGTGATATTTTCATTACAAAGTAAATGAAAATGAAAATTTTTAGTTTAATATATTTTTCGTTTTTTTATCTTGATTAATTTTTTTTCTCAATAATATAAATAATAAGCGGTTGCATTTATCTAGAATAATTATAATTAATTCCTATTTTTTTGTAGGATACTCTAGCAGTATGTCCAATCACATCAATTACCGAGCCGTACAGACCTGAGCTGGAATTGAACTAAATCTTCGACTTAAATTCTCTATTAGAATTCGTACTCATACACAAGAATAATATATCGATAAAGTACTTAAGTGAAACTCGAGTCAATAATCGAACGATTTTTCGATTACATTAATGTTAAGAGATTCGTTTTAACAACAGCAAAGCATTACGTTACTTACGTTTGTAAACCAAAAGAGATTGTTTTGCCTTTGTTTTTTTATATAAACATTTTACATTTTTACTATGGTGGGGCGACTCTTTCAATTTTGAATTTTTTTACACACGAGTGAATGTTTTTAAAGCAGCTTAATTTAATTGAAAAAATAAACAAAGTAAAATTTCTAATGATTTTGTAACCGTTCACGTTTATAAATCTAAGTTAATATAAGGAGCGTTAAATAATGGTATACCTCACGTATCTTAAGTTATATTGCAAATCAAACTTGAATGTTCATTTATTTTAGAGACTGGATTATTTTTTAAAAGACATTGATAGAAATTAAGTTTCATAGAATTAAAACTTTTTATGGTTTTAATGATAAATGACATTATCTCATATATTTATGTATTTTAAGAATGAAGGAAAATATAGACAGTATTTTTGTTTAATATTTTTTCTTTTTAAAATTAAAATTGAAATGTTTATACTTTCTATATTTACTATATTTTTATATTAAAATCAACTTTTTATACACTATTTTATATAAAATAATAATAAATAAATTTTGGCATATATAAATGAATCAGATTTATTTTATAATGTGATATTTGAATCAGAGTATAAATACTCGTTTTTTATAAATATAAAAGAAGAAATATACTGAATTAGTATTAAGTAATGTAATATATATATTTTTAGATAGCTTAGTATCATTTATGTCGATATAATTATTATAAAAATAATTATTTAAAAATAAAATTTCTTCGTTACGTAAATATACATGCGTTTAACAGAGAGTAAAAATGCAACATGAAAAATTAAAACTACGAATCATAAATTATTATTATAAAGTTTATATAGAGTACTCCATATATGAAACATTACAATTGCATTAAACTGTGGTTCATGATTACAATTACAACTTTCGTAGGTTAGGTATTGAAATAGGAAAAAGTGAAATATTTAAATAAGAAATATAAATTTTAAAACGAAATAAAATAATTTTCGAATGAAAGCACATTACTTTTGTATATAACTAACAATCTCAAAGATTTTTACACATTTATTCTGTTTATGAAAATATTTCTCCACATTCTACAATTACAACATTATAGTTTATAAAAAATCTTAAGTGTATTTTTTATTTTTGTTTTATCATCCTAAACCTTATTAGTTTCCTTTGGTATACATAAGGTGATCTTAGTTAATTGACTGATTGCTGCAGTAATAAATACATAACATATATAACTAGACTTTTTCATACTCGATCGATGTGGAACAAATATTTTATAAATTTGCTTGTATACATAAATGTATCAACAAAGTTTATGAAAGACATTTACATTTTCCGTCCACACATTTATCATTATAAAACAATTAACAGAATTTTTTCATTGTTTTGAATTTTGATAGTCTTCAAAATATATACACGCATAATATTGCCTATTAAATATTAATTTAAATTTTTCAAAATCTCTCGACACCGTCATTCTATCTATCGCTTTAAGTATATTAAAATTATATATCATCGGTCTATTATTATATGTATCGCTTGAGCAATATTATTTTACATTTGTAAACGCACTCTCGCTGGCATTAACAGAATTTGCTTCACATTTAACATGCATAATAAGTCTAACTCTTCAATTAAAATCAAATCCTCAAATCGTGCACTCATTTAAAAAGTGAAAGCCTCTTTTGGAATGTCAAAAAGTGGCAAATGGTCGAGCGGGCCATCGTCCGATAATATTAATATAGCAGCACCTCTCGATGAAAAAGAAAAGTTACCAGAAGCGTACATAGTAAAGTGGCTTCAGGTTGGCTGAGACGAGATTTTACTAGAGTGAGAATGGATGGCCCTGGGTCCAACGATCTGCTGGGTTCCAGTCTTCGCCTTAATCCTCCTCGGGCAGAGCAATTGTCGATAAGCCTCTCTATATAGTTTATTGGTACCGGCATAAATGAAGGGATTAACGACGGACGAGGCCCAGGCAAGCATGGACGCGACTACATGAAGCACCGGCATCTTCACCTTGTCATCGATCACATTGGCTAGCATCAACGGCAGGAAGCAAAGGAGGAAGCATAAGAAGATCGTGAGCATTAGGCGGGTGACGCGCGAATCCTCGCGTCTCTGGAAGCCGCTACGCTTCCTGCGCGTCCCGCCATGGGCTTCGAGCTTTTTTCGGCTACTGCGCACACGCCAATAGATGCACAAGTATGAGACGATTATGACGAGGCACGGCACTATGAAGCCAACCACGAACAGCAGTTTCTTGGGACTGTGGCCGTTCTTCTTCAGGATCGTGCACGAGAAGGTCGCTGGATCGAGGCCCAGGCTGCCCCAGATACCTAGCAGCGGTGGTAGCAAGAGGGAGAAGCTCAACGTCCAGATCGCGATCAGCATCAAAGCGATGCCACGCGCCGTGTAGATCTGAGAGTAGATCTCAGCCCGGGAAATTAGCACATACCTGTAAGAATGGGTACGCTTCGATTTACTTTGTTACATCGTTTGTTTTTGTTGTTTCGTGGAAAAACATTCTTTGAGACTTTGTAAATTTCATTAGTATTGTCTTGATTTGGTTTCATAATCATTGGATCAAGGCTAAATTCTGATTTATTTCGTTTTTTCATTAATAAGATATTGACTAGTGGTGGGTCATTTTTAAGTTTATATAAATTATATCAATCGATTAACTTTTGCATTACATCCGAATATTAATTTTTAAACAAGTTTGAAGTCGATTATTTTGCGAAATATTTTTAAAAATTTTGTCAAAAATCTATTTTGAAATAAACTCCATTCAGCTTCTAGCTTATCATCATTTATTTTGATAATAATTTGTCGTACTGGAATATTATGCTTAAAGTTGCATGCATTTTTATCAAGCACTAAATAATTTTGATTGGCATGATTATCGTAAATGTTGTTTCGTATATACCTAAGCTCATATTTGTTACGTTGGCATACAAAACGAGTGTGAAAATGCCGTGGACTATGTTGAAGCGCATTCTCAAATATCGAAATGTTCATTCTAGTTTCAAATACATAATAAATTTTTATTACTCATTATTTAATGTTCAGATAATTGCTCGAAAGAAAAGTACAATATCATTAGTAATTACGGAGAAAAAACGGCACGTAAAACATGGAGAAGAAAGCTTAGAATGATAAGATGCTGCAGCGTATTCTGAGAATTACATAAATTTTTCCCATCACACAGAGTGATATTAATTGCCAGTGACTCAGTATGTTACGCATTAACTCTCAAGAATATTGAAGCATCATTGAAGCTGAGCTGCTGAAATTTACGACAAGCGCTTCGAATCAAGTGTTACAAATACGCTTTAAAGGATGCACTCGAGATTTTTCGAGAGCGACGCGTACTTTTTTCCGCAGGAATTTACTTTGACCACGATAAACCGATCGGCCGACGTTTTCAATTGAGTTCGAGCTCAAGCGAGATTCAATGACCCGAGCTGCGCCACTTTCAGAGATAGCAAAGAGAAAATGAAAAAAACGAGCCTTTAATCGAGCATTCTATTTTTCGTATGCGTCGATCATTTTTGCACTTCAATATTATCCGTCTCTTACACACATAAAAATTAAACGTTTAATCATTTTTTACACGATTATGTTCTTTTTATCTTATGTTAACGTGTCTTGCGAACACAATTTTTGAACTACATATCTATCATTGTTCAGACTTTTCTTTTATCTTTTTTCTTCTTATAATTTTTATGTCAAATACTCGGGAAAAGTTTTCAATAAAAATACATTATGCAAAGTCTCTTCTTTATAAGTCAATAGTAAATTTTTAAATGTTGAAACAAAATAGAAAGTTTAATTGTATTAATATTTTGTGTATGCATTTTATCAAATTTAATATTTACAAATGAAAATGTCTGCAATAATATTAATCTCTCAATGTAATGTTTTCAAAATCATTTTAAATCACTATATATTTTTCATTTGATACTTCTATGAAAATTTTTTTCTACGCATAAGAAGCCTTCTAAATAATCACGTTACACAAATACACTTTATTTATTTTCTAATTTCTTTTATTATTTTATAATAAATCATTTAACCTAAAAATAAAGACTATTTCACAAATTTGATAAAAAAATATGCATATGGAACTTCTGAAAAAACAGTCTGTGCTTCTTATAAAACTAATTTTTTTTTCTTTCCTTTTTCTTTTTCTCTCTTAGATCAATTGAAGCTGCGTATGTATTTTTTAATAAATTTTACTCAATCATTAAACGAAATTATAACCAAAATCAAGCCGAACCAAAGCTTCTTCGTTCATCGTAAGGAGAACCCGCACTCAATGATTATGCCAAGATTTAAACCTCGAGTGCATGGGGACACACAAGTGCTCCACTGTATTTGGCCTTAGATGAGATCTTTCAGCGAGTCTCTTTCATCCTGAGGAGGGATCCCAAGGGAGAGCACAAGCGGGTTGGTACGAACCTGTTGATAGTGATGGCTACCATACTGAGTAGCGAGACGGCGACGTTGCCGTAGAAGAAGAACGGAAATAGCTGGCACAGAGTCTCTCCCAGGAGCCAGGCCTCGTTGAGATAGCGACTGGCCGTCAGCGGCAGGTTCACAGCCGCGAATATCAGGTCCGAAATGCTCAGACTTATGACAAAGGCCGTAGTCGCATGTCGACGGAGACGCGCGTATCGTAGCAGCGCAATTACCGTCACCAAGTTGCCTAGGGAGTACGAGGATATCAGTACAAGGATCTTATTGGATTTAACGAGGGATCATTCTTGGCATTTTGTGGGGATGATACATAGATTCTTAACGATAAGGGACGATTTATCGTATTTTGTATCGTAGTTTGGGAGCTAGGGGTGATGTTAGGTTTCTTTGATGAACTTAAGCGCAGCAACGTTTTCATTTCAATTGAAAGATTTTAATTATAGGAATAAATACTAGGTCATGTCATTGTGTTCCCGAGAGGAATGTGCATTAAAGCTTGTTTAGTATTGTTGAATGGTAAGTCAGCTAGTTAAAATATTAATGGAAAAAAATAACTCTCGTATATTGTAGTCACATGAATGTATATAGTTATAATAAATACAGTGTAGATTCTTTAGTTTAGTATATGTACACATTTTAATCATTTTTACATAAAAATAAAGCCACTTTCACTGTATAGTCACACATAATTTGTATCAAATATGAGATTCGATACTTTGCCCGAAAAATATACAAATTTTACGGTTGGTACTTAATTTTCAAAAAGTCGTTTCGAAGAGTCAATAACTCCACACGTCCCACGTGATTTGTCGGCAACGATGTCAATTTATCACGTCTTTTCTATAAATGACGTAGCTAATAAGCCGTGTCTCATTTTTCCCTAAACGTAAACAATGGTTTTGAAAATAATTTCGGTTGGATCAGACTCGAGCAATTTCATAACAATTTGGAATTTTAAATTCGATTTTTTCTATTTTCGCGAGCGTGCATCGCAAAGCATTTTTACAATTTTTGATTTAAATATATGTACGACAGATAAATGAGCTACTGTATGTTTAACTCCTGGAATTAGAACCAGAAATATGAATCAGTCACTAATCTGATTAAAAGTGTTTAAGCTAATGGACTTAAAAGTAGGGTGCACTCATAATGGACTTTTTTTCTTCAAATAGTTGTATTTAATTCAGTTTGTTTTACATTGCTTTTAATAAATCAAATTATCTGACAATTTTCTTAATTAATTTTTATAGCAGACATCAACATCTTTTTAGATTTATTACATAATTCTGAGATACGCATAAAGAACTTTTTATAATCTTCATCTGTGTTGGATAAAACCCTCGGAGCATTAATAACTTGATCAAAGGGTGCCACTATATACAGATATATAAATTTAATCAAGGTTCTATGCTTGTTTCGTTTATCTATATTATTATTTATTTTAATTTTTTGAAAATAATTTCTAATGTATTTGATGAATGAAGATTTTTTATATAATTAATTTGATGGTATAATAAAAATATTTTATATTTTTTAATGTTTTAATAAATCGTAATGCGGTTGAAATTATTTACTGAGTTAGTTTTAATATACGAATTGAATGATAAAATATATTTTTGTATTAGTAAATTTCATCGCTTTTTATCTATCTAATGATATTCTTGATGATATCGAGAATATTGAATAAAGTAATAATAACTATTGAATTATATATATATATATAATAATAATAGTTATAAAATTTCTAAAACAAGTGTCAATAATGATTTAAAAAATTTTCAAAATTAAATCAGCAGTATTTTGTTACACGCATGGATCCACGCACACAGAGTTAGTTTTGGAAAGTTATTTATATATATAAATAACTTTTACAATGATATATATATATATTCATCCTTCCTTCTCTTTCTCCAGTTGATAGTATTATAGTAAATATTTGAATACAGCGTAAAAGATCAAAGTTAGATCTGATAATTACATTTAATTAATGCATTCTTTTAAAAACTATAAACTGAGAATTTCAAATTTAAATCGTTAAGATACTTTAATGTTGAGCACAAAGCTACTTACTTTACAATTTCATTAATATAGAGTTATTATAATTGACAAATTGTAGTATAAAATTATTGTCTTACGAATCAAAGGTTTAAATATGAGTGAGGTATAAGAAACACAGATAAAACAAGCAACAATAAAACAAAGATAAGAATTCACTTTTGAATAGAAATAAATAAGTCGATCAATAGCGGCGTGTTCAGTTAATTAAAACACGTTAACACTACAGCCGCGCCTCTCCCCACTTACGTAAAAAGGCTCATTCACCAAGAGCTATTTATTCGCTAATGTAAAAACGCATCTCTCATTGAAACAGAATATCCCACGCGATCGTCGCTGTGAAAATGTCGACTGAGATCGCACAAAGTCAAAGAACATGTCGATTTCAATTACACATATTATAAATATTTATACGGTCTAAATCGAAAATGTAGCCATCGTAGATGGCTATTCATAAATACAGTCGCTGCTTCCTCTATTTATTTTTTAGTCTGATTTTCGATGCACGCTCTGGAAAGCTCGGAAAATCATTGTATATTTAAGAGGGGGAGAGCAAGGCAGATGGGAGTAATTCCAATTATACGGGGTCACTCGGGTTCGGCAACGAGCGAGGATTCATCGGGCTTGATTTACTTCGACGTTGGGCGTATGTTTTTAAAGAAAGCAGCACGCGCCTTTTTTCCTTGGCGCGCAATGCCGTGATGTCACACCGAGTGACGTATTCCTTGTAATTATATGTGAGAAAAACACGTGCGCGACTTGTGATATGCACGCTGTGTCGTGAGTGCATTAGGGGCGCATGCGCGCGGAGCTTATCGCCCAGCATATACAATGTCGAGTGGATGTACGGCGATTTTCAAATAATTACTTTCAGTGTTTGATTTAATCGTCGGCATATGGAATATTTCATTTAGCTAGTGAATTATAATAATTTTATTCTCTTTTAGTTACATTTTGAAAGGATAAAAATAATTGCTATAATATCATTATTTTTAAAATGAGTTTGAAATGCTTTACTTTAGAAAGAACCGTATATTTGTTATTTTTAATAAGGATTAACCCTGATGCTGCAATCTTTTTGATTATTCAAATGAATTCATGTAATATGCAGATGAGAAATAACCCTGAAATCAATGAGCCAAAGGTCACAATTATATTACATTGTATCATAGATACAATATTTACTAATTTCATTCAGGATACTAATTTGCAAATTCATTGTTGCAATTA
Source organism: Ceratosolen corneri (assembly GCA_030522565.1). Classification (NCBI taxonomy): domain Eukaryota; kingdom Metazoa; phylum Arthropoda; class Insecta; order Hymenoptera; family Agaonidae; genus Ceratosolen; species Ceratosolen corneri. Next base: position 8,892 of record JAPYYT010000882.1, read on the forward strand.
TTTTATCTTTTATTTATGCTTAAAAAATATAAAAATATATATATACAATAAATAATTATTAAACGATTAATTAAAATTTACAGTTTTGTTGCTTGTATAGAAAATTCAAGTATAACTATCTCAGTTAATTATTAGAAAAATCAATCTTATGTCTCTTTTAATATTTGATCGGTTACTGGCATTAGTCAAAGGTGAATGTACAATTTCAAATGTATAATATAATATAATATAATATAATAATTTTCTAATATTTAACGGCTAATCGGACTTGGATTCAATTTCATTCAATTCCATAATGAAGTAATAGCTCAATAGATCCACTTGTACAAAGACTAATAATTATTTATAATGCAGTATCAGGAAAGTACAAATGTTATAAGTCCCTAAATAACTGTCCCTGTGATATTTCTTAAATAAAGCTTCCAATGTCAATTCTTAAAATCAGTGGAACGCGACGTAACGGCGTTGCGGAGACGTTACCGCTCCATCTTAACTCATGTTAATTTGCTAGAATTTGAAGTTTTTTCCCTTTGTTTTATTCATTTTATTACGCATGGAATCTCATTATGCTTGTTGGCGCCGCCCAAACTAATGCCCATTCATCTTGACTTCCCTAACCCTATTGCTCTCGAAACTCTAGTCCAATTATGACTTCATTGCGGTATCAATTCGACTCATTGTCTTTCCCTTACTCTCCCTATTATTTTTCTCCTTTTTCATCTTTTTTAGTCTATTTCCATAATAACTATCGAGTGTTTTTCAGATGTATCATTTTCATGCATACACAACTTATAGACTTTCGTTTGCACACATTTTATTGCGGTTTATATATTTTCATTCGTTCATAATAACTACTTGTATTCATTAACTATAAATTGTGAAAATATATTTGACGATTTTTTCTATATGCTTATATATTATTTTTAAGGTGATTAAATTTAAACATAATCCAACTTTATTTATTCAATATATGGTTAAATATTTATAAGTTGATGTCCAGTTTAATTTTTTTTTCTATAATAACATAACAGATTATAAGTTCAATTCCAATGTTTACTTTATATATAATTTCTTGTGAAACCTTTAGATCGCGTTTAATAAATGAGCTTCAAGCATTTATTAAATTTATTAATAAAAAATATAATTACAAAACCATAAGTTATTATTATTAAATTATTGAATAACTGTTATTATAAAATGTAACATATTACAATACTTGTATAATAATTAAAAATTGTTATTTTCTCAAATAGATAATAGATTTCATAATGTATCATAGATATGGAATAAAGTATGTATTATAATTATATTAATACTTTATACAATTAAGGCATATTAAAATCGAAGGTCTACATAATCATAAAAAATTCCTTGCATAATACATAGTTGGATATATGGGATGTAAAAAAACAAAAATTAATAACTGAGAGACAGGCTCGTAAATAAAATTGAGTATAATTGGTGATATTTAAAAAATTAGATGTATTACACGGAGGATTAGGAATATAAAATTCAGATAAAATAAGATTAAAATAAAATAAAATAAGAAAAGAATATAAGATTCAGATCAAAGTTATTCGTATATGATGTGACATCTTGGTATTCTATGTGAAACTTTAATGCTATGTTCAAGTAACAAAAAGAATTAATTTCATGTTTATAATATTCGAAGGGTTTAAAAGTGTTATAAATCTTAAAGATAAGCACTAGTTACATTATTGAAATATTTTTTATTTTTATAAATGGCAGGTTATTATAGAAATTAAAGGAATATTATTTGGTAACGTAGTATTATAATAGCATTAAACTGGTACTGTCTCCCATAATTTTTAAAACTGTATATGCAAATGAAAACAGATGAACGATAAATAAACGTTTTGAAAAGCAAACTATCCATATATTATATGGATATATCAAATTTATATCAAAGGTAAATCCACATACTTCCTACCTGCGTAATTCATCGTTTAATACAACACCTTATATCTCATACTATAATTAGAATTTTAATTCGTCAATTGATACAGCACTTTATATCTTATATTGTCATTGAAAGTGTAGGTAATCTTTCTCATAACTAAGTAAAAATATTACAGATCCTCACCAAGAACCCCGACGATGCTGAAGAGTATAGCGCAGATTGCAGCGAAGATGGTTACCGGCCGAGGAAATTGTATTGGCTGCTCTGCCACCTGGTGCACAATCCTTAACACCGTGTCATTTTCCATACGGGTATTCATCCTTGTAGTTCTCGTGCTCTTTCCTCAAGATTTTTCCAATTGAGGTTTTGCAAATGTCTCATCACCTTACCGACATTCTGCCTCTGCTACACAGAAAAAAAAAACACTTTGTTTTTTCGCTTTTTTTCAGGCTTCATGAATTTATTTAATGCTGTGTAATTTAATTACAATATAGAGAAGGTGGAAAAATGAGTGCTTTTTTAATTTTTGTTATATTTATCTAATAATATAATTATTTCAAATATGCATTAAGGTTACTTTAATACATGAATTTCAATCAAATATTTGATATAGTGCAAGTTTTATTATTCATTTTAAAAATAGTCTGACAATTAAGAGATTTGAAAGAAGAAGTTTAAGTACAATAAACAAAGAGCACTTTCATTAAAATTTCCAACAGCTGCGCGAGTTGAGTCCTTGCAAGTATAATAACACAACAAAGCTGCAATACATTATCGTTAATTTTTACTGTTATATTTACTGTTATATTGACAATTTATCAATGGTCCATGAAAATTATAAATGAAAATTTTATTGTTTATAAAATTCCATCAAAATGATCAAATAGTTGAATTCGTTTATGCTAATCCTTCAAAAATTTACGAAATTGTAAACATTTCTAGGCTAAAATTTATTTCCAATATTTTTAATTTTTATTCAATAATTATGGTCATTTCCGTAATTTAATTTTTTAAATTCTATTAATCTACTCTGATTTCTGTGTCTAACATCATAATGAAAATTTTTATTATTAAAATATTAGAATACGTAAAATTAAATTTTTTTAATGTTCAACTTTATTTACACGTTTTAATGGGACAACTTAATTTATTACCTTTCAATGTCGTTTATTAAAAGAAATAATTTTTTATTAAATCTGCAAAGTTTATTAATTTTATATTAAATCAACAACATAAAATTTTTTTTTTAATTTTTCTATTCAATTTTCATTTCAATAATATAAATTATAAAACAATATATAAATAATTAAACAATAAGAAGGTTTTATATTTTTATGCGCATATATCTATTTTAGAAAGAATATATTCTTATATTGAATTTTTTAAATATTGGAATATTTTAGCAGCATTTTACAATATATTAAAGATAAATATTATGTATTTATTTTCAAGAAAAGTCTTGTATAGTATATAATATTATAAAAATTAAAAATTTCATATATTATAAAAATAAAAAATCTAAAAGCTTTTGTGTTGATATTAAAAATATTTATATCATAAATTTTTTTAATATTTGAATTTCTATTATTTTTATTTAATAATAAATTCAAGATAAAAATATTTTTTAATAAATGATGAGCTTTAAAAAATAAATTATAAATAATGTTTGTAATTCTTATACATATTATATCTCAAATTATCACCTTTAAATTTTTAATCTGCATTTTAATTTTTGATAAAATTATATTTTTCAAAATAGTAAAAAAGTTTAATTATGTCGAAGTTTTTTAAATTAAGTCGAAATTAATTTCAGATCTTTAGGTAGATGATAACATTGGCTTAAAATAAGTTATTTTGGATTGATCGTCTTTAGTGAAGGTATTAAGTCTTTTGTTGATTTTCTTCTTTATCTTGAATGAGCAAATATACGTGACTGCGACTATACATATGTGAAATTTAAGAACGAAATAAATTACTAATTATAGTTTATAAGTAAAAATGTTCTTTCTAAAAGTAGCTTATGTTTAATATTTTCTATTTAGATCGCTACATAAGTACCGTTATACAAAGTTCAATTACAAATCAACAATAACGGATTTTTGATAGTTCACCAGCGTGAGAACTGCTCTTCCACATTATGTACTGCAATGAAATTAACATTTTTTTATTCGGTGTAACCGAAAATTGGCGCGGATTTCACAGGGACATTTTATGCTTCTCATCACGTTCCCTACATCTGGTTGACAGATTTTTGCTTACGCGGGAAACGATAAAGAGCAAGTCGACGTAAGGAGAACCTGTTCTATAGTCGGAGACGTCTCACTTTGTTATTATATCGAATTCGTCTTTAGGCTGAACAGTCAACACTTCCCTTTGCGTTAAGATGCGAGATGACGAGACCTGGTTGCTAGGTGGTCTAATAATTTTTATGCACTCTTTAACTGGTATAACTAACGCGTCGGTAATATGAACCGATAGTAAATACGATTAGTCACTGTCATTATCTTATTAACCAAAAATAATGATTAATGAGAACCGTATTGCGAGAAAGGTGTAATACGATATCGAGAGGTGTACATTGATAAATGTGACTTAACTATTCAAAAGTGCCTCTACTTACGAGAAAATTGTTTTAGTACAATATTCAAAATGAACATTTTTGGATGAAAGTTCCAAGTGCAAATAATTATTACTCAAAATATGAAAACAAAGCGTTAGATGAAATAAATGAAAAAAATCGGTGCTTAGTCATTAGTGGTAGCTAAAAAAATTGTCCATAAATGTGACGTATCGGCAAACACAAGGCTTTTCGTCTCTTTACACGCATTAGTTTAAGCCAACTGTAAAAAATCAATGTCAAGAAAAGAGGAAAAATGAGTATAAATCATACGCATACAACTACGATTTAATCATTCGTATTAATTTAAAAGTAAATAGTTGTATTATTTCATTGTTTTGATTTGAGAAACACAAAAATCATGAAACGTCATTAGATGTTTTGAAAAAAAACCACGATTCAAAGAAAGTAATTTTATTCTTTAATATCAGTGCTAATATTAGTTTATAATCGTTATTATTGAAATATTTATCTATATTTATTTATATTTATTACATTAATAGTTAAATAACTCTATAATATCAAAAAATTCACTCAAACTAAAAACAATTTATTTTATCAATAGTATTTGATTAAAAATTTTTAAACTTACAATGTATTTATATGTTGAGTTATAAAATTATTGGCATAAAGTTGTTCATTCAAAAATGCAATCGATGCAGATAATATTTTTCATCTAATCAATATTATGATAGTCTAAAAATTAAATATCCTAAATAATATCCAACCTTGGTTAATTAAAATATCTTTAACAATTAGAAATAATATTATAGTAAACATTTATGTTTCTAATGCATAGTTGAATACTAAATTTACATTATAATTGATCTTCATATTAAACATTCTTTCAAAATATGAAGAGTGAAAAATTGAATTTTACATTAGTATAACCCATTAGTATATAGTAATAAATAAATAATATTCTATACAATAATAAATTATAACAATGTATTAAATAGTAATCAAATAAACATTAGTTTAAATGATTAACTTTAAGGATTTGATGTAGACAAATTTTATTTCATGAATATTCTTGGTACTTGGAGTTTTAAAATCTCCAAAATATAGAAATACTAATATATTATTCTTACAATGTGTCTTTTTTATTCTATTGGCATATTACTATAGAAGTATAGAAATAGCAATAGTTACAATTTTTACGTTTGAATAGTTCACGTCCGTTGTATCACGTTTCTTGCACATAACAGTAGATTTAAGGATTTTCAATCGAAAAATAAAAGTCAAAAATTTTCTTAAAAAATTTTCGTTTATCTTTATAATGCTTATTTTTACAATAATTTATGCACGTATAAGAGAACACATAAATTCTTTTGTCTCATATTCCGTTTGCTAATCTTAATTTATCAAAATTAATGTAAAATCTTATATATTTGCCACACTAATTCTTTTTATTAAAAATTTATTTTGATAAATTATGTGATAAACATTAAATGTATAGAATTTAAAAGGTTTAACGACATTATAAAATATATAGATAAAATTATTTATACTGAATTGATAATTAACTGTGGTAAATATCATTGAGATAAATTATTCATTTTCTTTATACGTGGTATATTTGAAGAAAACTCACCATAAGTACTCACAAACATTTGCTATTATTATTCACATTTATCAATGCAAATGTTACTATTTAAAATATTATTTTTGAAGCAGTCAGAATGTTTAGTTCATATCTGGGATTTGTATTATATATGAATATTTGACTGTGCAAATTCAATAAATTTTTTCAATTTTGTTGTAATTGTATCATGAATACTCATTATTGAATTATTTAATTTTTTTAATTGTATTAAGTGATATCCTAAAAAATCTCTTTAACATTTAATAAAACTTATAAAATACAAAAATTAATGCATAGGCTTAGCATTAATGGATACAATATAAAATATAATCAAAGTATTTCCTTTCAATGAGATTTCAATAAAAAATTATTTGTTTGTTGGTATATAAAATTTTCGTAAAAATAATATAGATTTTCTCAAATTAAACTCTAAAGATTAATTGGATTTCATTAATGTGCATTTAAAATTCAAATTGATAAATACAAACAGTCAATTATCCCAAAATATCACTAATTAGTATGTATAAAAGATCATTAATTATAACAGTCCAAGCCAAAGAAAATCAAGCTACCAGGAATTAATTGTTACATTTATTCCTATCGCATTAGGAAAAGAATAAATAATACATGAGGAAACAACAGGCAACGATTTACGTAAGTAAGGCATGATTAATCGAAGAAAAATTCATAAATCACTATTCAATCGATACTCGATCATTAGGAAGTTTGATTCTGACTGAAATCTATTGTATTTAAAGTTTAATAATGTTTATATGAGTTATCTAATTCCTTTATTTATTACTACTCAATATTGTCATTATTATCTATTAACAGCTATTAAAACTGCAATCAAACACCATTATATATTTGTTTATTAAATAATGTAAGATATGATTACGAACCATTTTTCGATTTGAATAAATTGTACCGGATAATTAGGACTGCAAAACTTTTCTATTTATTGTCGGTTTTTTTTTTATTTTTGAAAAAGCCAGTTTAATCGCATAGATTAGAAAATATGACTCGATTTTTTTAAGGCTCGCGAGGGCTTATTTTGTCAATTAATGAAGGGATTTAGTTGAAAGCATCGCAACAAAGTGGTAATCATTAAATGAGTGACACTTTCATTAGAATACTAATTTTACGAGACTTCGGAAATATGAAGAACGACGCTGGGTGGGAGCGGTACTTAAGCCTCCATGTTCTTTCAGTTGCTGCAACCGGGATGCAAATTCAAAAGTACTTCAAGTATATCAATGAATACCTATTGGTCACACATCGCTTTCAAGACATAATTTTTTCAAACGATCTTATAGATGCCAATATTGCTTAATCATATTTTACAATAATGATCCCAAATCGTCGGTAATATTGAAAAAAATGAAAAATGACATGCACTTGTTCATTTCAATTACAAGACTTCGATGAAAAATTATTTTTAAGTTTCGTCCTTCATGCGGATATAAGTAATATTCGTTGAAAAGTCCGGTGCAATTTATTTACCTATTCTTTCAATTCCGTACATAAATATAGAAAATTGTGAAATTTTCATATTTCCCTTCTGTTGGCGAAAAATGATACTCTCGCACTGAAAAACAAATCATAACATTTACCTCAATCGTTTACAAAATATAATGCAATTGTCGAAGTTTTCATTATCATCATCAGCTTATCAATGGCACTAAGTCCCTACGAATCGAGTAAGCCGGGCCTCCATTATTATATAAAAAAAATAACCTTCGCCACACGATCTTTTTTTCATCCATCGCAACTAACGAAAGCCGAGAAGCGAATAATAACGATCGCTGCCCGAGAACGTTGGCGAATCTTACCTGAGCCCAGATAAATGAAGCTTATCAGCACATTGGGAACAATGGTCTCAGACACGACAAAACCAGCCACAAAATGAACAAAAACCACGACTGTTCGCGCTGACTCGTAGCCACTCGCCCCAATCTACCTCAATCCCACCTCGGGCTCCGATAGTGGCCAAGGTCGCATTTGTCCTCGCGCATCACCGCAAAGAGAGCAGTGGCCTCCCGGTGTGGCACCGACGGCACGCGCGCATAGACTGACGGCCCCGAGCCTCGCGGCGTCCATTCGAGCCTCGCGCCGTCTTTATTAATAGCGACGAGGGTGGGACACCCTGCTGAGATATATCCCCCGGCTCCCCACTTCCTTTTGCTACCCGTCTATCGGATCGTCGAGAAGCGGTATGGTTGTGTGACGGTGACGGGCCACTATCTGAATCATTGGGTAGTTAAGTCAATCAAGTAGGCACTGCTAATGAAGTGTAGCCGACGTTATTGTAAGGCTGGAAAACCAAGGTGTTTGCTCGATTAGGTTGCTGTTGTTAAATGCTTGATTCGAATTTTGCTTTCCTTGACATTTACATTGGCAAGGAATTGCATAGCGCATTGGCATTTGGGCGGCATGGTGATACGGCAGAATTGTCGTAGGGTTATTTGACCAGCGGTAGTTTACATTGGGATTCGAAGCTTTGGCAGCAACAGTTGGCATTGGCCCGCAAATCGGCCTATTATGCCGGCTTGGTTACCTCGGACCCACGGCTTCCGCGCAACGGACACTCACCAACACTCGGCCTAATAAGGCGACCGGCTTTCGTACTTCCTGACACACCGGAGGGAATGCCGGACTATCCGGCAACAGCTGCTGCTCACGTCCAACTGTTCGGAAATTCGTACGTTACGTTCGCATTCAAATATCGGTTCGGGGCATTTTCTCTCTCCAGCGATTTGCCTTACCTTTTACCTACCGTTTAACGAGCATTAATGTGTCTTGGCGATTCTGGCACGTATATTTTTCGTGATTGACTTGTGTAATGGAACTTTAATTACGTGCTCAAATCAGTTGCGGTTTGATAAGTAGTAAGTCTGCGGTTAAAACAGGTATTATTATGGATGAAAACTTGCACGTCGACTTTATCAAAGAGATACGATTGGACGATAGCAATTAATAAATAGGGGCTATTGGGTAGAATCAGCAGATGAATAATAACCCTCAAATATTGTTATTAAATTTGTATGGATTACGTCGCTATTTCTCATTAACATGAGAAAACAGAAGAATCGAGATTTTATCGACGTTTCGTTGCTTTTATCTGAAATTTATAATTAAAAAAATGTAATTATCTCACTGCCATAATGCGTTAGGCGCATATAAGAAATATTTCCTCGTAAGTTCCTTTATTTTAGATAACCTATTAATCGCAAACTTTCAAGCTGAACCATTTGCCTACAGCAATGCGTGGAAATCTGAAAAAATGACTCACTGCAGATATACACGTAGCGTGCGCGGTTTTGTGATCAGTACATTTTTAAAACCTTAAACACACTCCTTTAAAATCAGTTACTTTTTAATATAAGACTTTTCTTACAAACACCATTCTCATGAGCTTTTCAGTAGCATTTGTGTAGCTCAAAAATCACAACTACCTACTAAAGTCGAATAAATTTATTTTCAAGGAAATAGCTATACGATAATGGGCGTTGTATCCCCAATCCCAAATTACATAGACTTTAATATACGCGAGAAGCTTCGCCACTAAACTCGCGCATTATCAACAATGCCAATTATTCATTAAATAGACATATCATATCTCTATTAAGAAAATTCACAATAACCGTTGCGTCCCGCCATTCACGCAATCAACGAATGTTTAATGCTAAGAAAGCATACGGGGCTCCTCGCACCTACGTTAGTGCTGTTGCGCTTCCCTATCAATTCTTTTCACGCCCGTAATTCTCACCGACTCATAAGAAGCGGACACCAAAAGCACCGTAAGATACCAACAATCAAGTGGACACGTATTGGTCTCGGTCGCGGAACACATACTCTTCTCTTCCAGCCAATCTGTCGATAACTCTAAGATAGATCGAGGGACTGGGAGTGTTGATATTTTCATAGGGTTTACTAAATGGACTCAGCTGCCGATTGTAGCTTAGGTAAAATTTTCAGTGCTTTATGCTTTCGATGCTTGACCTAAATTGAGGTAGAATCGAGTTTGTTTCTTGCCAGGATTTTTGGGGCGAGGCAAAGTACGTGTGTGCCATGCATTGGGTTACAGACAATTACGTTTAAGTTAATTTAATTTCAATTGATTCGAGTATCATAACTCGGAATGAAAGTTCTGACAATGCTTGTATGCGTTTTATGCTGAAACTTTTTAAAAAGACCCATATTCACGGGAAATCAACCGAGTTATATTGAAGAGAAATAATCGACAACACCATGAATCATATTGTCAAAGTCCAGAACGGAAGCTTCTGTCATACATGAAGTTTAGGCATTTTAACAGTGCGGAATAAAGTTGTTCATACATATTGGGCATATGCATCGTAAATCAAACATGTGCGGTGAAATTGAAGATTAGTTAAAGATCGATTTTTTCTTATTGTTTTGGATTGCAATATTCGTCTCGAAATATGAACTTGTGACTGTTAGTGATTGAATATTTTTGATATTTCTATTTATGCACATATCGTGTTATGTATGATTAATTATGTATATAAATCTTAATATAGCAAAATTTTTAGTAATTTTTCATGGTATTTGTTATTGTATTATTTTCAAGAAAGTAAATCCAAAAGTAAATATGAAATATGTTTTTAAATATTCATCTACTTCTATTGAATAAAATTATAATCTCTTAAAAGTAATGATTTGATAGTATGATGAAATCTAATCCTGATATTGAACTAAAACTATTTTAAATATTACAATGATCTATTTGTATCATAGAAATTTTAATGATTTTTTATCGAAAATTAACATTACATTTTTATTAAAATAAAAAGGGTAATAAATTATAATTTGATAAAATGTATTATGGTAATGGTTAATTTAAATGTTACTTCCATAATGCTTTTATTTAAATAAAATCGGATAATAAATAAATAAATAGAGTAGTGATTAATTTTTTAAAAAATTTAGTTTGAGCCTTATCGAATTAATTACGAATATTATAAAAATGCCAAGATTTTAAAAGCATATCATATTTTAGAACCATTAACACTCATTGACACTCCCTAACTATTCTACACCTTATCTAATTGTCACTTTAAGGCACTCCTATTCCTTTCTCTGCCTTAAAAGTTTTAATTGAATGCTTCATTTTTCAACCATAAATCAGCCGTAGTGTGTAAGGAAATGTTAGAAAATAATTTCAAGTCAAAGTTTGTACATATCGCAAAGTCTAGCGTATAAATTATAAAAAAATTTTACAATTATCCTGTCATTTTAGTATTTAATAACATTAGAATTTACAAACATTGAAAAAATTAGAATATTTTATACATTTGCGTATGGAAATATGTACATAATTTAAATAGACAATGAATAATCGTGTACAATATCTGCTATAAACATTATATTCGAATTTATGGCTTGAAAAACATATTATTTATTTACACAATATCAACATCTATAATAACAATCCTTATGAAATTATATGTCTTATGTATACTTGCCATTAGATAAATATTCCGAGTACTTTATATAAATATTCATTACTGAACCTACGCATAAGTAAATACATAGCCGTAATTTTTTTCAAAGTTAATCGATATTATAACCAAAATACCATCTACGTCACTTGCAGCTTCTAAATTAACGGCGCAAACTAATCGAATACCTACGACTTAAATTGGCCATAACAATTTTTCAATTTCGACCTCTCTCACGATAAAGGACCTGAAATGGGTTTGAACCCTCTTTCTCGAGGGCACGCTTCACATTTGTCGGATAGAAAAGAAGGGAGTGAAAAGTACACAAAGCAAATCGAACAATGAAAATAGAAAACCCACGCGAATTGAAGTATTGTATGTATTGGGTGTTTTGCAAATTATGGATGTATATGAATATATATTAACTGTAAAAATATTTTCCATATCTTATTATTTATTGCAATACAGTGTATTTTTGAGGAGCGAACTTTAGGTAATATGGAAAAAATATTTTCTTTAGGTTTATAAATATATGAAAACAAAGTTTGACAGGATTCCTGTCAATAGAAAGTTGCTTTTGTAAAAATTTTCATTTAATTGATCGTTTATAACCGAAGACTGTAGTATTTACGTCCTATATGACTGTACAGAATACTCATATTCATATTTTACACACATTTATCGACATAATTGCCTATAACTGAAAGCTTTTTATTATTATGCAAGACTAAAATAAATAAATTGATATTCTATACTTAGTACATCAATATTTATAATAAAATTATAAATGTTATTATTTCGTTATATTATATATTATACTTAGAAATAAAGCATATTCATTTATGGATGCATAGAAATACATGTTATTAATAATTACGTTTAAAATATTTTTAACAAGTAAATCAGCTTTAAATAATTTATAATATTTAGCATATAAATGTATATACAATTTTTTTAATAATCTTCGAATTAGAATAACATGCTAGACATATAAAATTACAAAATGCAATTATTACTTTCAAATTATGCTTCACATTATTATTCTTTTGGCATTACAAAGAAATTCATAATCATTAGATATTCTTCTAATTCGTCTATTATACATCATATAATGAATATATGCCTCCGCGAGTGAAAATTTTTTGAATTTTTTGTATTGCTAGTCTATCTATATGACTAAGTACAAAGGAAAGGGTCGAAAGATCGACAATTCATAAATACAAAATTTCAACGAAGAACTAGTAAGTAAGTGAGGGTTGGTTTGATAAGACTCTTACAGTATTTCCACAAGCAGCAAATAACGACCAGAACCTTAAAATTAATGCGTCACTCCATCTTAATACTCTGACCCATTATTCGACCTTGTTGAGTGGAACCACTTGTGATTCATTGAGTTACTTCAGGCCTTTTCACTCTGCTTACGAATTCAAATTAATGCGGCAGCATCGATATCATTCTAATGCAAGAACGTCAGAGACACATTTCCGGGATATTTTAGTTAATTGATATTTAAACTCGATTTAATACCTTGACCTTTATACGAAGGTTTGTTGATTCTTATAAAATCATTTTCCAACTAACATCATTAATCAAAATATTATTATTAATAATTTATTGATTTAATTTTTGTCACCGTTACATAATTTTCTATGCTTATCAATATTAAAAATATTTATCAAAGAGGTTTAACGATTCTATACCTTCTATAAAATTAGTTTCTATTAAATTACAAAATAATTTCACACTACTCAACTAATGTTAAGACTTTTATTTTTATCTTTCATATAAGAAAAATCTATGAAAATTCATAAGTTTAGGGTTCATTCATTAAAATAAGTATTACTTATATCTGATGTTCTAAAAATAAATAAACATAGATATTATCGAGAGCAGCGTAAAATAAGGTAAATAAAACGAATATAAAAATTGAAAGGAAGTTAATGATAATGTTAAATTGATATACTTGATGGAAATTTTATAATTATATAAATGTATAGGAATAAATATTTTATGATAAAAGATTTATTCTTCAGTAATATTTCAAAATGTTGAACAAAAAAATTATTACTTTTTTTAAAAATCTTAAACACTTAATAGTCATTAGGTGTAACCAACTTAAGATATCAAATGAATTATTATTGAAACAATCAAGCGCTTATTGTTCGACGATAATGCTAATATAAAAATACCTATATCTTTGCCGACTATTCATAAAAATCGACATAATCTCCCCTTGTATACACGAATCATCCATATGCAAATCGAATGCACCTTATCAGTCTTCAGTTTTCACAAAGAATCAGAAAATTCGATCCTGCAAAATTGACGGAAGTGCACAGACAAATTATTGTATGAGAGAGCAAAAGTAAAAGAGCGACAGAGACAGTAGGGGGGGGGGAATGTATGTGACTAATGCAAAAAATGGGTGTGTAAATCATCAGAATACACGTTAGAGGCGATACGTCGTAAACTAATTATGAACATTGCAAAACTAGGTGATAGTATCAGCAGCTAAAACCTGCTACAAATGATTAATTCTCGTTTTGGTATCTTTATAAAAGCCATGAAATTGAAAACGATTACAAGTCTTTTCAGAAAACATTTTAAATGAACCAAGGAAGTTTACATAGGCGATATTTACATAGCTGTTGCCGTTGCTCCTGTTGCAGTGTATCGAAAATTTACTGTATTCTAGTAAATTAAATTTTATATTAATATCGTAGATTCTTTGTAACTTATTTTTAGCTATTAAACTATTAATTTAATGCAAAATTGTATCGAGGAAAAGATCGACTGACACGTAGGCTTTTTAATTAGGTATTAAAAATTAAAATTGTTAAGTTGTTAGTTAATTTGAATAGGTTTTAATATTTTTATTATCGATACAACAAGATTATCCAAACTAAATCTGTTAATGTATCTGTTCGTAAATTCCATGACGAAGTCGAACAACTAATACTGTACATTTGTCTACATCAGATAATAATGTAACCTGCTCGTGTTCTTATTATTTCTCATGTGTTCTTCTTAAATTTTAGTTCTTATGTTTTCCGTTTTGATCAATATTCCAACTACGCATTTCTATCGGAAAGCCATAGTTAATCGACTATTTATATTCTCACACATTATTATATTATAGATTATTTGGTTAGTAAATAAACTTAATAGATAATTTTTCAATTGCTTTCATACAAATGGATATGAAATACAGTAAAATTATAGCTTTATAATTGCATTGCATACAGTAATTATTTAGTTATATATTTTCATCAGACACTTTATAACTCGGTGAATTTTAAAAACAATGTGTCTTAGTGCATTTAAGGTTCACTATTGATAATGATTTATAAGTAGATTAAAATTCTTGTTTTAGCTGCAGAAATTTTAATAAGTTGTTAATGTCAAAAAATAAATTGGAATTGAAAAATATAATTTTTTTTATGTTATTCTTTGTTTTCTTCTATAATAATGAATAATGTATTTTAATACACGATAATGATTTAATACATGATAATGCACATTAACTAAAACAGCACATTAAAATATTTTAAATAGCTAATTTTATGCTCGAATTAATATGTAATATTATTGTTGGTTTGCTTATAAAATTTAGATTATTTTATTACATATGAACATTCCTTTTTAATTTTAAAATCTATTTTCATTTATTAAATTTACCGTTTCGTTGTTGGAAGAAAATAATTTTTTGTATAGCTATACACGTATGCGTACACAACATATATATTTAGGTGTTCACAGTGTATATTATTTTTAAGAACAGAGTGTATTTGTACTGATGATCTAATTATGCATAAAAATCACCCATTAATCTGGTATAGGCAAACGAAACTAAGAATATAATTTTCATAGTTGGCTAAGTATTAAGTTAACCATAAATCATTATATTAGGTATGTATATTTTTGTACATCCGAATGTAAAAATTCAAATAAATCACTCAATCAATTGAAATAAATCCCTCGATTTTTACTTGATCTGCACATTTAGTTGTATGCAAATAATTTAACTGAAAAATAGCTTAAATTTAAATGATTTATATAATTTTCAAAATCAAATGCATTAAAGCTTTAACTTTTTGTTCGTGTTTCTCATTTAAACCTGATAATGAAAATAAATTGACGATCACAAGATCGTTAAATTTAATTAAAATTTAATTATCCATAAAAAGCATTATTTAGTTTTAAAAATTTAATTTAATTTTTAGTTATAATGCGAGTTTTTAATTTCTCTTGCTTTTAATTTTAAATAAAAAATACTTAATTATTTAATTTATAATTGTTAAATCTAATTCAATACTTTTGTTGGAAAGGAATTTCTGAAAATTTTACAGTAAAAAAAATTTCATGTTACATTAAATAAAATATTTATAACATTAAGGATATTAATAAATCTCACTGTTATATAATAAAACATAAGGTTAGTTCAGCGAATATTTAAAATATAATTCAAGTTTTTCAATTTATCTTGGGTATCATCTATATGTAACATGTGTGTTAGCAGACGATACACTTGCTATATTCACTCAAGATGTACATTAGAAACGATAATTCATACTCTGAATGAAGTATAAATTTGATTTAAAATTTATACACCTTACTCATACTTTTCATATTATCACTTGCAAAAACTATTTCAAATGCTTAGCATTTTATATAAATAAAATGATACGAAGTTTTTTATTTTCTATTGATATACTCGTTAAATTTATAGAGAACATGTCCCAGAAAGGTTGAATTCGAAATTATACTAGGAAGGCCTTTGCATTATTTGAAAGGGAAAATGATAATCGATGTACCAAATAATTGTCTCTGTATACGTAAGCCCATGAATGGGCTTTTATTCTATAACGGGACCCCATAAAAGAGCGGAGCTTCCTTTTGTCAAGGTCTGGTTAATATTTGCCAGATCATTATTTCGATCATCATTTTCTTTCTATTTTGCTTTTATGGTTGTATGGATCTGAAATAATTTTTTTTGTTCTTAGTATTTGTTAAACCTGTTGTTAAAATTATTAAAACAATGACACGTGTACCGGTAAGTAAAACTTTAACCTCTTTTCATCCTATGTTTTGTGTGCAATATATGTGAATAAATAAAAAAATTTTTTAAACTTTTTAAACATTAAGCAATGCTGTCTGCGTTGCTAAAATAAATGCATCCAAGCTTCATTACAAGGTTTTTAGTTATCGTTTTAATAAAATTTAAGAATTTGTATATTAATATTAATGTTGAATATGTATTAATCTTAATATTAATAATGTATTATTAATTATTGAAATTAATTATTGAAAATATATTTTCAATGAAAACTTTGAAAACGTTTGTAAAACAATCATTTGACATAAATTAAGGTTTAAAGTATAATACTTTAATACTATAACACTCTCAATTGGCAAATGTTTGAATTCAGAATCTAAAATTTAGGTTTTGAACAAATCTATAAAAAATTCAAATGGAATTCCAAAGTTATGATATAGTCACAAATAATGAAAATCCTAAAACTTATTTACAAATGAATTAAACAAGTCGTATTCAATAATTCATTAATATAATAAATTAGTAAGGTATTAACATAAATTTCATTTTCCTCCAGTATTACATTCCACATAATCTACCTCCCCACTTACAATCATCAACGCTCGCTTAATCACATTTTCTTAGAGTTCAGTTGCAAATGCAGTAGAAAAAATCCGAAAAACATAGTGATCAACTTAGACAACAGGTGTTCTACATGCACGCTCCAAGAGTCAATTTATCGGTCCGATAAGCAGTAGTTCTTTCGACTATGAAAAATGAGTACTCTTAATAATCATGATGTTAATCCTCTCGCAAAGCTGAAAACGAAAGATCGAAAGCAATTATGTTTCTGTACGATCAAGCGCTTTGAGTCTCAGATTTATTCGAAGCACAGACTTAATATTCCCGACGATAAAATTCGAGATGAGCACAAAGGACCCTCTTGTGCGATAACCTTGGTGAGATAGAAAACAGATTTCGGGTAACTGTGAGAGACACCTGTAAGTTTCGACATAGTTATTAAGAGGCGTGCCTCTGTTCCTCGAAGAATATCGAATGGCTGCCGCCACTGATAAAATAACTCGAGTTCTACAAGTCTGAGCGTTATCTCAATAAAGGCGAATAAAAGACGATGACCGTCATTAATTCGCCAATTTTTATCAATATTATCGCGTTTTTAGTACAATGTGCCCCATGCATGAATATTATTAATTTTCTTGTAATTGGATAGGTTTGCTAAACATAGACCTTAGTATTTCGACTATTTTTGATTAATTAATTAGTATATATATTCAAATATTTTATCAGTTGTTTAAAATTGGCGGAAAATGAAAATGTAAGGATCCCAAAACTATAATATTTTATGTTATAATGTAATTTCGTTATTCTTGGTAATAGAATAATACGATGAAACAATGCGTTCAACTAGTTGTTTAACCAACTTTATTATTTCAACGACAAATTATGCAATTATATAATAATAATACTTGACTACAAATTACTGTTTGAATAAGTAAGTAAAATGGAGGTTCATATTTATTTGTGTAATCAAGCCCAATTACAATCAAAGTAGCCGACGAATGATTATAATTTGTCTTACCGAGTAATCCCACGATTTTGACTGATAAATAAAAATGAATCACTTTTATTTGCATCAATCATTTTATTATCAAACTACTAAGAACGAGTTCCAATTAAAATTGGCTTAATATTATATTAATTAGTAATACAATATATAGAATTAAGATTACTAATATTAATTTATCAATAAAAATTCACTGTATATACTAATGCAATGTTTAATGAGAAGAGCACAATTAGTGTATACATATAGGTAAACACAGGCGACAAAAGGATAATAAAATAATACATCGACTTTTTTAAAATTTTTTTATTAACTATTTTATTTTATATTTTACTACACAATAATATTTTTATTAAGCATAAAATCATATAACAATGTATTAAATATATATAAAAATGTAAGACTTTTGGTTGAAGCATTATTGTATTGCATTTTTCATCCTTTAATTGATAAAGGGCAATGATTATTGACGTGAGTTTTTTCTTATTTTTTTCGTCTTGCCGATATCTAAAGTACTTTACTAATACGTTAAAATAAACTTTGGTCATAATAATAGCCAATATATAATTTTTTAATAATAAAATCTAATACAAAATTTATCTCTTAATTATTCTGCGAACCTCAGTGAATTCCGAAGAACAATTTTTCTCTTTAAATTGTTAGTTAAAAATATTTTCATTAATTTAAGCTCTTGTACAATATTAAAGTCTTGTCTCAAAGAATTATCGTATAATTATATTTTCATTTGTCACGTAAAAATTTTCTTTCATTTGTACTTTAACTACGTCTCTAGAGCTAAAAATTATATTGTATTCAACGAGGATATTAAAAAAAACGAAATTGTTATCATTAATTGTCTATTTACAGCCTCGTTTTCTAAAAGGTTGTATTTCCTTTATTATTTGTCTCTATTCTTTTCTACACTTTTGAGCGTTTCGCAACATTTACTTTTTATTTTATTTTATGGCACTTAGATAGAAAATCGCTGAAAAAAATGATGACGATTCTTTAATTATGGTTTATTTACGAAATCTTCATATTTTATCTATTAAATATATCCAAATATAATATATCGCATTGTTTAACATAGTCTTTTGCATTGGAATTATAGGATAACTCATAAATTCATTATATTTCTATGTGTTGAAATAAAGTCATAAAAATAGTTTATTATTTATAAATTTAAGAAACTATCGTTTTATTTTGTAGATTATATTTTATATTATAAACTATATTTTAGTATTGCTAACAAGCTTATAAATGACTTTATTAAAAAGTAAAATAAGTATGGCAGTCTTATCGAATAATTTAATAACGTTTTAAATGCTTAAGTACTGGATCATTAATAGATTAGATAACTTGTAAAATTTTCTATAAATATTTTATGAATAATAACAGTTTGATGTAGTGTATATCAAAATAATGTTAAATTATACATATGTCGAGATAGCAAATATATTACTAATATAAATTTAAAGAATTCAAAATTTTGTATTGATATCCCAAATATTGATAATATTATTACAAATGTATTGATGAAAGAATTGACTTTTTAAACAATTTTGAAGATTATTTATCCAGAATAATCACAATCTAAAAAATCTAATAAATATTTTTATAACTTTATGTAAAATCAACATATATAAATACATTAGAAAATTAAAACCATAATAATTAATTAAAAAAACAAATTTTAATAGTTTATAAATATTTGAATATGAAAAAAGTATGAAAATTCATTTTAACAAATGATGTAAAAGTATATAAAAATATAAAAAAAATGCATTATTGGTACTTTTTAAGAGATGATTCTGAGACGCAATGATAAATAATCAAGACACGTGCACTTAAATCTTTGTAAATTGTTAAAATTATATGAAAAGTTCATAGCTCAAAGAAATAATCAAATGATAAATTAAATACTTAATGACCAAATTTGCGTTTAATATTACATTTTTTAAACATGAAATTGTTTACCTACCAAGCAAAGAAAATTTCTAGCTATATTACAGCTAAGTACCAGTAAAACTACAAGAGTCAGGTTAACCAAACTTGTACTAAGGGACACACATCGACCCTATGGAAATTTTTTCGTAAAATAATGCAGACATAAATACACGTTATAAGCGCCTTATTCAAATTATAAAATTTAAGTTATTCAATATCTTATCGAAAAGAAGAATCTTTTATTTAAAAGGCAATTTATTATTAAAAATAAATATCCTTCTATAGATTAATCGCATAATTTTTACAATGTGAAAAATAATAGAATTAATGTTTCATACGTGCCGAAATATTCTATTATAAAGTGCAAACTTGTTTAAATTAATAAAACTTTTTTTTCAATCGCTAAGGAAACGATTATAGTTTGAATGTCATTAAGAATGCAAGCAATGCAATTACAGAAAATTTTGGCAAAAGTAGGACGATATTTCAATCAGATTAGTTCGAAAGAGTTCACGGCAGATGATCAAAGACGAAGCATCCGCTTAATCTGTGATCGGGTAATTTACGAACACTGCCTATACAATTGAGCCTTGTTCTCAAATTCGGCGAGCTGCTTATCCATCTCATCATTCAGACTGTCGACTTCTTCCATAAGGTCCCGCAACATCCTGTCGTTGTCCTTGTAAACGCTCTCCATACCTTCAAGATCCTTGAATTTACTTTGCGTATCAGCAGTAAGCTCCGAGGCTCGCTGTAGTAGACCCTTAGCCCTAAGAATGTCGTCTTTGCTCTTGTTCACCCGTTGATTTAGGGATTCACCGACCTGCTTGTAGTCCTGTCCCAGTTTTTCAGCCTTGGCCTTAACCTTTTTGGCCTCGTCGGATATGTTGTGGGCTTGAAATTGGATTTCCTGCTTGATGACGAAGTCATTCTTTACCGATTCCGCTTGCAACTGTTGTAATCTTTTTTCTAATACAACATAACAATTTTGTTTATTTTTGGTTTTGGTTATTTTTTACACAAAAAAAGAGTATTTTAATTTATCACTTTTATTTTACTTGTAAAATTAATATGGATCATTAAAATATGTTTGTATATCTGAAATATATTTGTAATCGTGCGCAATGCATCTTTAAATCATATTAGATATATGTTCAAAATATAATTTTATTTCTTACCCAAGTCCATAACGGAGTTGGTCGTATCCTCGGCCTTTTTCTTTGCCTCTTTGGTGATCTGGGATATTTCATCGAGATCGCGCTGTGAAAGCTCGATATGGCCCTCAGCTTTGCTAATGGCCTCTTGTGCAAACTCCTGGGAGGTTCGCGTCTCCTGCAAGAGTCCAACGACTTTACCAACGAGAGCCTCTTTCTCTTGAGCGATGGTCATTGACTCGTTGGCCTGCTCCCTCAAATCTCGGGCCAGCTGCAAGTCCGAGAATGTCTCATGAAGAATCTTCTCTGGGTCATTGAGGGAGCCCACAATGGTGGCGATTTGGTCGGCAAGGTATTTTATTTCTTTAGGCGTGTGCGTGATATTCTTGCTGAGAACTTCTTTGGCTAAATCACGCACCTCCGCAGGTGTCGGTTGCTCGGCCTTGAGGAGATCCCAAATCTTTTTATTCACATCCGATAGATCCTTAACAAGCTTATTTGATTGATTGTTTGCTGTTGATGCAAGGTCGAAGGCCTCTTGAGCATTGCCACGAGCAACCGAGGTATTATCTTTCAAGCGAATCATCTACAAGAAGAAACAGAATTTTATTGCTTTTCATTCTTAGCCAGGTGTCAAATAAAAATTCATAATTCTCCTATTGATATCGAGAGTTCAGAATATCGACCACTTATATGCGAACGCTCTGTGAAAAAAAAAGATGCCCAAGATTTAAAACGAGCGTTAACTTTAAAATACACTTTTAAAACTAAAATTATATAAATAAGATTACTTTGAAGTCTATCTGAACGAATAGATTCAATACTCGAGAGCTTCTTTTCCTACAATAAATAAATACGTTTATTGAAAAAAGGAATGAGAAAAAAATCCAAAGCTCAAATTTATTAATGTAAAGGATTTCTTGAGTCTTTATAGCGAATGTGGAACAACGCACGCTGATTGAACAGGAACAGTCTCATCAACTCTCAATGAAACTTACATTTCGTAACAGTTGCTCGGCTTCGTCCTTGTGATTCTTAATCTTCGTTGCCTGCTGCTTAGCGACGTCGAGGGCCTGACTGGCCTTGGTCATGGCACCGGAGTCGCAGGAGAGTCCGCCGCAGAATCCGCATCCAGCTCCACCACATACGTCACTGCAATCGGATACATTCCTGCCACACATTAACTGATTGAGGTTCGGCACGTTAATGCCGAGGGAGTCGAGCTTCTCGTTGAGCATAACGAGGGAGTCCTTGTTTTTCTGGCGATTTTCTTCTACATTGGCGCTGCTCTTAGCTAGTAGATTTTCCGTATTTTTCTTATATCGCTCGGCATCAAGAAGGACGCCATTCGTTTCCGCGGCCATCTTTTCTGCGAGGCGCGATTGATCAGCCATCTGCTGGGTCACGTTTAGTGCACCTTGGACGTTTGCTTCCTGGAGTCTGTTCGCATTTTCTCGTAGATCAGATGCACCCTCGTGAAGGATGTCGGTTCTGTTTTTCAGCCTCTTGAGTGCCGCGTCCGCTAGGGTTACGCGCTGCGTTACATTCTCTAATTGACTGTCCAGCTCTTCTAAAATATTATTGTACGAGTCGATGTCTTTATCGAGGTTCGTCGACATACGACTGAGATCTTCAAGGTCCTGGTTTTTTACCGAAGAACTGTCAATTACCACGTTGACCTGTAAATAAACGTACAGATATTTTCATCTACGTCGAGATCTTCAGCTTATATTATCAGATCATGTACTGATAGCCTTTACTTATGTATTTTAGTGTCTATTAAGCATAAATTACTACAGTACTTAATATAAAGGCGCTGTTAGTATTTGGAATGTAAGTCAGAAGTTTTAGTTTATTGCATTGCAAAACATTAGAGATCGAAGCATTTAAAGTCATTAAGAATGCAAATCCCTAAATGCAAATCGCCTCACATTATTTACCTGTGCGATAGAGTTCTCTATGTCATCAAATTCTTGGCTGTAAATACCGGTGGTCCCGATCTTCTGTATATTGGATGCTTCATCAATAACAAGATGCGACTTGTTCCTTAGCCCCTCAAGGATCGCGTCCCAATTATCAAAGCATTCGCCGCAAGGCGAACAGCTCGGCGCCACACCGATGTAGCTGCGATCGCATTGGTCGCACTTCTCGCCGCCGATGCCCTCGTGGCAGACGCAGACGCCGGTTTCGCGATCGCACTGCTGGTTGGCCGAACCAATATCATCGCACTCGCACGGGAAGCACTGCACGTTCGGATTACCCCAATAATTTGCCTGGCACTCGTTGCAGCGTCGACCACCAAAGCCAGGTTTACACTCGCAGGTGCCGTCAAACGGATTGCACCTGCGGGATTACAAATGAAGCAAGTATTAAGTTTTTGAAGGTGCAAATATTAAGAAGAATGAGTGTTGTAATCGTAAAGAAGGATACAGGGATAATGAGCAAATTCAATGATAATAACTTGCCATTGACGAGCTAGTGTAATTAATTTATAATTAATAATTAGAAAGTTTGTTCTTCGAAAAACATATAAAATTTCTTATTTCACGTGACGTCAAATACCAAACATAAGTTACCATTAAATACATGAATTCTTATGCACAACAAACATCCATTATGTGCTAAGTACGGCTAATAAATATGTTATTCTGTAAATACATGAAAGATAACGAGAAATAGATGGAATAAGGAGACAATGACGAGAGGCTATCACGAATCTAAAACCAAGAATTAGGAAGCAAAGGTTCGGGATTTATGTACTCTGTTTGCTATAATAAGACAAGTAGGAAATTGGAAAATCATCGGATCGAACTGTTGCTAAATGGACAAACTTCGATGCCTATATTAAAACAATTTTTTGGTTCTGTGCGTTCCAAGTAGAAGTCGTTAACCATTTTTCTATAGCTGCCGTTATATAGGAATCGAGTTCTTTCAACTTTTATTATAAAAATTAATTTTACAACTTTATTCTGTGTATTCAAATGAGTAGTTTTATATCAGTTTGTTGTTGTTGTTGGATATTTAACCTTGTAATGCTAAATAATAAAATTTTGTTCAGAATAAATAGAAGTTCTTAGGTGATTATGAAAGATAGTCATTACATTAATTTTTTTACGTTATCAATGCTAGTATGCAAGATGAAGCACTAATGTTAACATTAGTATTATTATTATTATTACTAACGCTTGAGAAGCAAGAAAGAAATATTATATTGCAATTGTCTATTAAATTTCTTTACGACAATAGTTGAGAAAGTAGGTACAGTTTAACCATCTACCTCAATCGTTAGCTCGCTTCAGGAGCTAAATAGAAACAAAGAAAATATATGTTAGGCATTCTCAACCTGTCGGATGCGCTGCCAACGACGTCGCATTCGCAAAGATCGCAACCCTCTCCGCTGGCGATTCTCCAGTGGTTGTCTTCACAAGTAGCACAGACCTGTCCAATGACATGAGGCAAGCAAGGACATTGTCCGGTACGGTGATCGCAGGGCCCGGCACGCGCATCCGTGCCAAGGATATTGCACTGGCACGGCTGGCAATTCTGCTGGAGCGCATCCCCGTAGAAGTCGGGTTTGCACACCTGGCAATTGAAACCATCGGTATTGAAAAGACATTGGAGGCATTTTCCCGTCTGAGGGTCGCAATTTCCGAGCCTCATTGGATCCGTATTGTTATTGCATTCGCAAGCTTGGCAACTGCCACCTGGAGTCTCCGGGTTTCCATAATAATTGTCACCGCAAGTTTCACAACGTGGACCCGAGTAACCTTGGTAACACTCGCATATTACATCCTGTGTCACTGGATCCAAAGAGCAGCTGTCTGCATATGCATGGCTGCTTTCTAGCGTTCCTGTATTTATAAAGAAGCATTGTCAGTTTTTTGTTTGACGTTTTGAAGCGAATCAACTCTCACCACAAGAAACTTTACAATACAAATATCGTATACTTCTTTAGAGTAGCAATAATGAACAAGACTCGATCAAGCAAGCGAAGAATCAATTACCAGGGCAAGGACAAGGACGGCAGTTGATATCAACGCCGATCCTGGGATCGCCGTAGAACGCCTCAATGCATTGATCGCAGTTGTGTCCCGTTGTAGAGTCTCTACAGTCAATGCAGGCACCGGTCGCGGAATCACAGTTATCCGCGTGCCCGTTGCATTCGCATCTGCGGCAGTGAGGGAAATTCCAGAAGCCGGGTTCACACTGCCCGCAGGTTCTGCTGTAAGTGTTCGGTCGGCATTTACACCTGCCGGTGTCGACGTCGCAGAAATTGTCGAGGGCCCCGACGCCGTCGCAGTCGCAGGGCACGCATCCTTCGGGCCCGAAGCCATATGTGCCCGGGGCACACTTGTCACATCGACGGCCCACCACATTCGACTTGCAGATGCAGTTGCCGCCGTAATTCTGACAGATTAGACTGTGTGACCCAGTTGGATTACACTCGCAGGCTATGAGAGATTTAGTAATTTAAAGATCTGTTTGGGTATGCTTAGTTTATTAATTAAAAATTGCATTAAACGATGACTTTCGTTTTAGATAGTAATTAGGGCACGATTATTATGGAGAAGGAATACAATCGAAACTTTGTTGAGAAGCTTCGAAATGACAAAATAATGCATAACTTACTTAGTAATGGAAAGCAGTCCGAAAATAAGCACTTTGAACTATTTAATATAAGTCGTCAATATAAGAATAATTTAAAAATATGTTTAATTAATTATTTTAATGACTTTTTGATTTAGTTTTTATGAAGTGTGCAATGTAGTCGGCCAAATTTTTTCTTATTTGTGTTCATATGTTTTAACTTAAACTGCTCCACTAAGATGAAAATAACTCAGTGTATAACGGTCACAATTAACGCGTAATATCACGTATTTAAAATCATGGATTAGATACGTACAGTGCGCCCCGTCGAAAACGTAAAGACCTATACTATTCTGGTATTTACTGCATACTTCAGATCTATTTTCATAACTGCTATAATAATCATAAACATTGTTGTAATAATCTCGGCAACGGAATCTTTCGTACTCTTGTCGACGAATTTCCCCCGGGCCACCAGTGAAAAACGGTATTGAATCAATTCTTGGACTGAGAATAACCTGCAATTGATAATAAAACAGTTGTTATCTTTATTTCAGTAGCGCATATACGGACAATTATAACACTGACACGATCTCACAAATGTTGTCCCATAAATTCCTTATGGAACTTGACCAGTCGATTATAATTACTCATTTACATGCCAACGTTACTCTCTCGAATCCAATTCCCACATAACTTTTAATAAACCCAATAAAAGAACAAGCTCGACACATAGTCAAACAAGTACGCACCGAGTCAATAAGAATAGAAGCAGAGGGCGAGTCATTCGGACCGGCAAATTTCCTTAGCTCTAGCAGCACCGTGTAAACCTTTCCAGCCTCGAAGCAAACTGGTGGTGTTGCCATAGAGCTGCGCTGATTTGTCGGCAGCTGCACCCAGAGTCGATCATGCTCGGGTTGCCAGTCAGCGCAGGGTCCATCAGGATCCACAGGCCCGTTGCGCTCAATGATGATTTCTGCATCTTCCCAATTGCCCGCGTGCTTCGGCTCATAGCGCACAATTATGTCGTACCACATAGTGCGACGCACGTCGTTTATTGTAAAGTTTAATACTGAACCCTCGATCACCTGCATGAAGCCCAGGCCTGTCCAACTATTGTTGCGACCATCACGGTATGGTTCGCGAATAACCACTTGGCAGTTCTGGAAAATCGGAGTTTCTTTGCATTGCTCTTTATTAAGGCGATGAGTCTATTCAATCACTTGAATAGCGTGCACTGTAAGGCTGATTAAAAGCTTTAATTTATTGGAAAAATTTCTCGCCTTATTTTGTAATTATGATGCGTATCAAAATATCGTTGCAAATAACGAAAGCAATTGCTAATATATTTGTTGCTCATAGAAATAAGTTTTTGCTTCTGTACTTTTTCTTTATAGATTTTCTTTTTTATTACTCGTAAGACAACATTTTTCATCGGCCTAATCATGCACTAAATATAATTTATTTTCTTAAATAATACAGACCATAAATATTTATTTGTTCCGCGTTATAGAAATGTACTGGGATCATGAATATTATATGATGCCTAATGTAATTAAATTTCATAACCCTCTACGACTTTGTCCTACATATTAAATGATTTATTATACGCGATGCTAATTGGGATTTTTTTCCTTTTCTCTTTTTTCAAAGCTTTGCACGGAAATTCTAAAGTAAAATGATACTGTAGCATGCAATGCAAAATACATATTTCTTTACTTACATCGGTTCCGTTTGCACTTTCACCTTCATAGATGAGATAATCTATCGAACCAGTGTAATAGTTTTGTTCTGGATGATTACACGTACGACCGCTTACGTGTGGTCTGCAATAACATTGTCCCGTTTCGAGGTTGCAGCTGTTGTTGTAGGAGCCGCCAAGGTCACATTCGCAAGGCTTGCAGCCTTCGTGATCATCGGACAATCCCCAATATTCAGGGAGACACTGGTTGCAATCACGTCCTATCACGTAGCGTTTGCAAGTACATTCGCCACTCACCATATTGCAGCCTTGATTGTTGATTGTACCAAGAGTGTTGCACGTGCACGCTGATAATAGAAGATAAAGCAAAAGTTTAAGTCACAATGCACTGAAAGGATTTTAAACTCCCCGGTTTAAAATAGGAAAAGAGAGCTCCTTTTCATCGTAAGATTTTTAAAATGAACGAAATGAAAGTCTACTTGCGCCGTTTCTATTGTGACCTTTAAAAGTTTATATAGTTATTACCTTGGCATCCTTCAGTACTGTGTTCGGTAAAGTTCCAGAAACCATTTTTACAATGGTCGCATCTTCTGCCTTCTACGTTCGTTTTACAATGACAACGTCCAGATTCGTCTCCGCTAAGTTGATCGGTACGAGAGTCACAAATACCGTCGTCTAACGATCCCCGTGGGTCACAATCACACGCTACAAGATTATTATATATTAGCGTTCATTAATACAGCTATGAGAAGGCAAGGCTTAAGACTGTTCATTAATTGGACTCACGTTGACACGCTTCCGTATCCGAGATGTCCTTCGTAGGATCGTGATAGAAGAAGGGTTTGCAAAGCTCACAGTTCTGTCCTCTGGTATTATGTTGACAGTCGTCACATACCCCCCCGGATACCCGTCCACTCCTCTCGTATACGGCCTCATCAAAGTGGCAGCTAGTAGTGTGGTTGTTACAATTGCAGCTACGGCAGGCATTGGTCTGCTTGCCGACAGCTGGCTTCCATGGCAGGTCGTTATCAAAGTCCTTGCATTTCTCACAATTGCGGCCTTTGGTGTTGTGAGTGCACTCACAGCGCCCGTGTACCATATCTTCCTCGTTGGCGACGCCGTCCAGGGGCAGACAACGCGAGGCGTGTCCGTAGCACGAGCACGAGCCTCTTATTACCATGTCCTTGATGCCGTAATAGTACTTCTCTCGGATCTCTGGGCGATTGTCGAGAAGATCATCGCCTAGGGTATGCAGGCGCGTGAAATTTATTCGGAAGTTCGTCATCTTCAGGAGGTTCTGCACCTCCTTTGAGTACGGGTTCTCGATTGGCAGGTTACTCGGCAGCACCCTAAGATTTGACAATGGTTTATTTTTTTCGTGAAGACAATGAACTTTCTGTATATCCTTATGACGTAATTATGATCCCTCGGATCAAACATTCATCGCTATTGTGAAACAAAATGACCAACAAAGAGATAATAGATAAAGCCAATACTAAAATGTGCCATGGCAAAACATAGTTATATTTCCGTTGTTTATTATTAATAAAATTAAAATAAATACAAGTTAATATGTCAATGTTCGTGTTTAAGTTGAAAATGATAATTTATATTATAATTTGAATTACATTTATATCTTAGAATGATTGTATAAGAAGGATAGTCTAGCCGAAAACTCCTAAAAATTTCAAGAAATGCAGCAAAAATTGTATAATACATGCGAACTTAGTTTTACTTATAAATAAGGCATGCAATAATTTCACAGCTACATTGCACATGAACACAATATCATAATCAATTATATATATTTACAATTGTAATATATAGTGCTTTTGCGATTAAAATAATGCTTGAATTAAACTATAATTATTTACTAGGAATGCATGTATATAAATTGTGCATACACCGAAAGAATGTAAATAATATAATTTACAAATAATACTTTATATATTAATAATAATTTAATTAGATTTCAACCTCAAGTAGGTTGCATCGAAAAATAGGCAATAAAAGTTATATAAATTAATATAAAAAGTATTGCACACATAAAATATCGTATGGCGTAGCCACTAATATAATTAATTATTACTATATTATATTATTTAACTTTTTAAAAAAATATGAAAATGATCTTTAAATCAAAACCATTGTGAAATATTATTATATTCAATTAATTTTTGCCGATAAAATTAAGTAAATCTATCTATTCTGCTCCTATTTTATTTCAGGCTTATTTATACAGTAATGTTCTAACTTAAGTTAAAATTAAACTAATATCATTCATCGAGGTGAATCTTTTAAGCAACCCCTTACAATAGTAATTTCATATATTTGTCAACTTCTTATCAAATAGTTAGCAGAATAGTATAAATATCTTTCATAATAAATTGTCCCACCTAATAATTATAATACAAGACCAGTTGATTAACCTTTATTAAATATAAACGACCGATAAAATATGAAAATCAGCTGATTGAGTAGCAAATCAGTGCTTACCTGAATATAATCTCGCCGTCGGCCGAGGGCTCAACGTTCGAGTACCGTGAGTCGCAAATGACATCGGTGAGTTTTTGAGGCTGGTGCGTTGGTACTCCGGGAAAGGAACCGGCACAGTCATGAGCAAAGTACCGATAGACCTGCCAAGTGTGGCCAAAATCGTAGGAGCGCTCGATGAGCATAGCTGCTGGTCGGAAGGTTTGGAAGTGGATGATGATATGTGTGAAGTGGAACTCGGCCTCTAGGTTGAACGTGATCGTCACATTCTCCATACCATTTTCCGCCTGCCACCAGGTTCTATGTGGCGTCCTGTTGCGTTTACGAAGAACAAAAGACGCATTATTTTGAGCTATTTTTCAAATTACTACGAAATTACATTTAAGCATACCAAAAGGAGAATAAAATCATTAATCTACAAATTTATTGCAGATAGATGTGTTTAAAGGATGAAGGGACCACTCGTATACTATCTGCATTAATATTTACTCTACATCTACATACTGTATGCACTGTGCAACTTTAGTTTGAAAATATTCAAATTATCAAATAGTACAGTAGAGTGGAGTAGAAAGAGGAATTTACCCACTAACGATGTTCTCGATGTTGTGTTGCTGCCTCGAGTTTGAGGCATCGCAGAAGAAGCACTTTTTCCTGTCCTTGAGATGAGAGACGATGCAGTACCTCTCGGGCCCGTTGAGACCGCAGGTTGACGATGCGTGAAGTTGTTTGCTCCGTCCGATCAACAGGTTCCCCGTTGCCGGATAGCACGAGCCCTGCTCACATGGATGAACCCTTTTTACGTGTGGACCTGTCCTCAAAAGTCGCCCTACCCATTAGTTTAGGTTCCTTTTCATGTTTAATACAATAAACCATTACCCGATGCGTTAGTCGTTTACTTTATTGTTGAAGAAAAGTGGATCAGCGCTCATACTGTATTAATGTGTATGGAGTGAATTAATAGAAACTAAATTTCCAAAGTTATTCATATTGAAAATCATAAATTTTAGTACACGTAAGTTTTATAACTAAAAAATTTAATATTACTTATTTCGGACATCAATCTTTTAATTAATATCTCGTTCGTCATTATTAACGTTTAACTAATTCTTTTTTAATATAGTGACCGGATTATTGTATAAGTAAACCAGTTACTCACACAGAAGTAATCATTTACATATATAGTTATATTTAAATACGCTTAAAATTATTTCACTGCTTGAAGGATTATTTTAAATAAGATAAATCGGTGTTATACTACATATACATATATATATATATATGTATTACATGACAAAGTATGTAAGAGAAGCTACAATTTGTTCGCTTACAATTTTTTGCTGAATATTAATATTCATTTTAAATTACAAATATAAACTAATATTCTTTTTTAAAAGAACATATAAATTTTTGCAGATACATTTTACGAGAAATAGTTAATGCATTTAAAAATGTTTCTGTACAATACGATAGAATGTTAATTAAGATCAAATTAAAGGGACTGCAAAGATTGTCGATAATGAAAAATTATATGTCGTCTTTCCACTAAGGTTATTGTTAACATTTTTAATTATTATTTACAAACAAATTTAGAACACATTATTTGATTCTTAGGATTACAAAAGATAATGTTGTCACGACGAGAGCTAAATTAATTGTGCTCCCATGTGTAAAGAGAACAAATTTTCTGTAAATACAGCTCTTATAAGTACCATTTCAATACAATATTATTAAAAAATTACAAGTTAATATAATATAAGGTCAATCATTCTAATAATAAGCCCATTAAAATCCATAAACCAGAATTCACGTATAACCGTCAGCCATTCACCAAAAATTCAATAAGTGGGATTCTCCAATCCCTCAATCAACCGTGTAAATCGTAACGGCATTATAAACATCGCTCATGCGATTGCAAGTAAATAAGTAAATCTACCATCATATATATTGGTCATTCTCTGTGAGTTCGTATTAATTTCTACGATATGGATGCAATGGTGCGTGGAAGATTTCCTTGCTACTTAGTTTGTGGAGCCCTTACACAAGTGTGTCTTTTTACTGAATGTACGTAAGACTACCTCTCGATCGTATTCCGAGGACGTTCAGCCACGACCAATCAGACGTTAAGCTTGGGCCGTCGGTGCCCGTAATGTCTCCTCTCTGGATAATCTCTATAAAATGTCATTGCAACTGAGCTTCCATGGCAGTTTGGTTTTTTCATTTTTAGTTATGAGTAAAAAATGTCCTTCCTTTTTACGAGCTTCCTTCTTAGAATCAATTTATATGTGATACTCAGAAATTTGGTCGTGAGTAGTTTTATAAATATTGGATTTTTTCACGTTATTGAGGTATCACGGATGCTTGTATGACAAGCAATCGTATTCATGAAGTTGATGGTTTGTTGTGCTAATATTTGCAATTGAGTACTATGGTTGTTTGGGAAGAATAATGAGTTTATAATTTCTTTTTGTTTTTTTGTTTTGTTTTGTTTTTTAAGCAAAATGTAAAATTAAAGCGACTGTAAATTGGAACAAAATGGATCTAAAACTATTTTTCGAAAATTGCTAAGTGACAAAATATTTTTCCAGTTATTACATTCGACAGCTTGTATTGAACTCTTTAGTTTAAAAATGCAAATGCACATATATAAGCCTAGCCTTTTCTTTTATTACGAACAATTCTAAAATATTATTGGAAATACGAACGTATTCTCGTATAAACTGCAATTTCGAAATTTTTGTATTTTATTATAGCGAACTCCAATAATATATCCTATGATATTCGCTTAAATGAGTTTAATTCAATGCAAATTATATTGATTATATACTTTTGTACAATGACTATTCTCTATAATTAAAAATACAACTTCATAACAAACATGCATAAATATAAAATAAATACAAAACATTATACTATAATTATAAATACAAAATAATTATATCATTATGTTTTTGTTTTCTATATTACCTCGTATTGGTATACGTGATAGATTTCTTCCATGATGAGCTATCGAAGGATCAAAATTAGCTGAAACAATAATTTTATACATACTTTATTACATGGGTAATTTGAAAGCATTTTCTAAAATGATTCTACATATTGCCTTTTATAATAGATATAATTTTTTACAATTTGAAACATTTTTAAGTAAAATTCTGAAGTTTTCTGGTATTAAAATTTATATTACAAAAATATTTACACACTAACTAAAAAAATATCTTAAAATACTATTAATGATATAATAGTTAAATGTGTTGCTTACAACGTGTTGGTATTCTTGACAAGTTTCTACCGTAATCTTGAGCTGCTTTTGCAGGAAATAATACGACTATAACAAAAGTTAAAAAATTCTCATTAATAATTATTAAGTGCCCATAAAGAAGATTAAGGCGATCAAAGTATTTTCCGAGCTTTAATAATTCATAAATATCAAAATATTTGTACGTTGTAGTTCTTCACAAGCACAATACCGTTAACAATACTAACATTAACATTATTTCGATTACATTCTCTGCTAGTTCAATCCTTATAAATGATCTCATTGCTCAATCTAATATATCCTTAAATTTTATTTCAATTAATTTTTTCCATAAATTAAATTCGAATCATATACAAATAATCATATAAAATTTTTAGAATATTCTATATAAGTATGGCATGAGAAGCCACCGATCAAAGGTTTTCTTGTTTCCTCAAAATCCACATTAAGCAACCGCAACTTATTGAGGGAGATAGATAGAGAAATACACCACGCGTAAATTTTCGGGGAAAAGTTGTTATCGCGCCCTATACTGTGTATTCGTGATAGATTATCGGTGTGAGACAGCAGTGGCGGATGTTTACGAGAATCTCTGGCTACATATCGTCACAGAACAAGTAAAAAATGATTTTTTTTTAATATTCCATACGTATAAAGTTAAACTGCTATGATGTCAATATAGTAATAATAGTAATAATAGTAATAATATTATAATAATAGAAGATTTCGTGCCATAAAGGACAATAATCTCATTAAAATGGTAATTGTATTATAAGCTGCAAAATTAATAATAGCAAGTTTCAAATATAATATTCATAATTTTTATTATAAACTCCTTTCATTTGATATTATGCTCATATTAATAAAAATCTTTATGTAGTCTATTGATACAATCGTTTACTATTACTTCAAATGATATCGACAATTGTTTTAAATCGCACGTATACATTCTTTTGAAATAAGCCCTTTCTTATAATGCTATATAATTACATGGATTATAAATATTATTTCACTTTTTTATCCAATGAACTTCTCAAGATATGCTACAAAATTTAGCAATAGACTACAAACGTTCAAACATTATGAATTTATCGTGCCCAAGATTTTCAAGATAATTTTAGAACACTTTAACATTTGTATTTATAAGTAATTCTATATTTTGTCAGACCTTTCCAATATACCCAAGTTTCTTTTTCCAATTCCACTCTTTTTTTCGCAACTAAGTTATAATCATTTTAGACGAGTCGAGTCGACGAGTCTGAGCACTAAAAATATTCGTCAGCCGATTTGACGACGAGAAAAACGCTATAGACGAAATATTTTTACTCAACGATATATTAGCGCTTTTTCCGACGCCGACTTATATAGTGTCCACTAGAATTTTCAAAGCCAAATAGAATTTGTTCCTCACTCACTCTCACACGTATGACGTCGGTGACATGAGCTCTGACTTTTATCCACTATGATTAGATACCGTAGCAGTTGACCTCGTCGACCTGCGCGCCTTCCTTTCAACTCAAAATATCTGAATTTACAGATGCCCCGAGCCTTGCGCTCCTACGATACGATTTTTAACTCCTATGATTAGTTTTTTTTCAGGATGCCTTTCCTGCATATTTTCTCGCGAAAAAATGAGGATTAAATTGAAATACTAGTGTAATCTATTGAATATGATAGTAGTGATTTGGTTTGCATAGTTGCTTTCTTACAAGAACGAATAGCTTAAAAAAACGAAAACAAAATAAAAAATTGGAGCTTTATATTAGTAAATGATCAACACTGATCATTTAATTACGCAAGAAGTAAAACTAATTTACTTATGGATATTTACGTCAATATTTTTTTCATAATAAACATGTCATTAAATTATAGTTATTTTATAATTACATTACTTAACATGTGAAAGTAAATTGGTACCACACTATATAGAATATAATAAGAATTTTTTACGTTACTTAAATTTTCTCACGATACCGAAACGTTAGAATGTATGAAAAGTCACTAAATATACATATATATTTAATTATAACTATTAACATGAACAATACGGATATTTAGCTTAGTCTTCACAAAGAATAAATGGTATATTGTTTAACACCGAGTGTAATTTCATCCAAACGGAGTAGTTGCAATGTTGACGATGCAAATTTGACTTTGCTAGACAGATTTTATAAACTCATAAACGTAAATTGAAATTAATAATTGAACCATAAAATGATAGTAAAATGTAAATAATCTAAAATATATTATATTGAACCTATTGGTAATATTATTATTTATAATTTAACACATTCAACTAATACGTATGAAATTTCATAAAGCTTCTTTTCATTTCATTTTGTAATAAAATATGTTATTTTTAATTATAATTAGTTATTCATAAGAAAATATGTTAATTATATTGTTCATTAAAATTGTTTCAACATTTATATTGTAATACAGACTGACATTTATTATATGTTGCGTTTTAATGCGTTACCTATATTATAGATTATAATACGTTAGATTATAATATACAACATTATAATATTATAGTATTATTTGGTATATATAATACACAACATATAATTCACAAATAAATTTTTTTTAATAATTTAAAGAAGAAGGATTATAACGTGATATATTTATTAAACATAATTTAATTTGTACGAGTGATTAGGAAACAAAAAAAGGAAAAAATGTTAATAGAAATTGAACTGGGCTCATTTGAATATAATGCATTACATTTTTCATTAACATTACTTTTTATAAGAAGCGATATACTATTATCTTAAATAAAAATAGAATTACCTGTGGAAAATAATATAAGAATATTGATGAAAATGTTGTAGACTACTATTTTTCTGGCCATCGTTTAGATTTTCTCCGGTTTTGGGTCAATTCTGTATTGGTTAATGCGATGCTTAGTGCCTCGAATCCATCATCTATCATCTACACAGACACACGCGAAATATTTAAATTAATTTTAAGGAATCAATAATAAATTGAACGTATACTTATACTGTAACTATATCTTGCTTTGTATTTATTAATATAAAGACGAGATCATTATAAATAATCAATTCCTTAATTTTTTATAATTTATATTATAATGAACTTCTGCAAAATATTTCTTTTTTGTAAATTTAATATGTATTAATTATACATTTAAAAATGATATTGTTGTAATATAATCAAATTTAATTTAACTCTATTGCTAATAATTTTTGTTGCTAATAATTATATCTTTTTCTCAACATTTATAATAAAGATAAAACATTTTAAACAATGCAGACCATAAACTCGAAAGACTCTAATATTTGTAAATGAATGCTGATACTTTATTAGTTTGAAAAATCGAAAAACTAAAGTCAATTGCAAAACAATAGCTGTAATTTTTTGCAATGTGGATAATGAATATTAATTAGGATATAATTTGACCATACGAAATATTGAATTTTGAAAATATATACTTGTTAACTTATTTATTGTGTAGTAGTTTATTATAAAACATTGCATATAATTGAAATTTACCGTATTTGTTTAGAAATTCTTTCTCAGAAAAGAGCAACCTTTATAATTTAATTTTGTTAACATGCGGAAGTAAATGCTCGAATATTTTTAAAACGCTCGCGATTGTTAGTATTTAAGTTACTAGCAAAATTATAATATTAACTTAATTAAATTAATTAAATTTTCAGAATTCGAAGCTCTAAGTTTCAACATCACAATCATATATAATCTTTGCCATATTAATTTATGCACTACGAGGCGAATACAGGGGCAAATAATTAAAATTTTACTTTCTACAAAATCAAAACATACTTTATGAGCACGTAATCTAAAATGGCACTATTGTTCAGTTCACTAACTTGAGTTCATACATATTATATATTGTAACAAATGGATGTCAAAGCAGTATTCATTCTGTTGTAAACCTAAGTAGCACGTGTTTTCGGATTGTATACGATATCTATGCATCCACATACACGTGAGGGTGTGTGTGACGCGCGTCCGCCCGCGCGCTTGTGTTTTCTCGGGTGCGCGTATAATTCCAAAATAAGAACTTCCTCTCTATGCGATAGAGCGGATTCTTGCCAAGCGTTTGTGTTACTACTACTACCTGAAAAATCAGTACGGACCTATTGGGGAACAGATGTTTCCTGTAGTCTGTTGGGCGCGACTTAAAATCCCTATTTACGTGAGTTCACTCATCCTTCTGCTCGCGTTGCTTTATTTTCTCTTTTAAAAATAGAGGTAACAAGCACTAGGCATAAGATGTATTAAAAGTATATTCAAAAATTATAAAGTACGCGTGAATCAATTTTTAAAAGTTTAGAACTTAAGAATTGCCGAGTCAATTTTTTAAGATAAATATGGATAATTAGGAATGAATGGATGTTCGACTATTCGATATACATTAAAAAATATTCATAGTGTAATATTATTTATTAGCCGGGGCTAATTGTTGAATTCTAGTACACAACGAGAAAATAAGCAATCAAGCAGATTTAAGTCAAACCAGAAAGATCATTCAAGATCTTGAACGCTTGTCACGCATATCACTTGTTATAAGCGGCGATCATTTCATCTCAAACCGAAAATACACGATTTTTCTCAAGAGACTGCAATACTGTCCAGGACACTTTCACTTCCTTGTGGGCGGTGCACCACGTGCTCATACCTGCACAAACGCTTACGCTGTCGCTCGCTCACTTCCTCGAGGACGACGCTGGGTTTGTCGATCCGGCGTCGCTTCTCTCCTGCTTGTATCCTCTCTCTCTCTCTCTCTCGCTCGCACACACACACACACACACTCTCTTTTCTCTTTCACGGGTTCGCACGCGTGTTCGAAGTACGGGCACGACTGGAAGCGTGGCAGGGAAGCGGCAGCATCCAGCGCTGCCGCCAATGATGGTGGGGATCGAGCGGGAGCAAGCCTGCAAGTGGGAGAAAGATGGCTGCGATTCTGGGAACGGGGCAGAAGGGCCGAGGAACGACCGACGAAAATCACATTTCCCAACGGCGAAGGACCATCGGCTGTATAGCGCTTACTTAGCTTCCCACATATTTGACTGCTTATACCAATTCCCCAAAAGATAAGCTTTGTCTTCTATTATTTTTACCTTTTCGTACCTTTGCTTTGTTTGATTAGTACTCTTGTTGTTGTAACATCTACTTACATTCTGCAATTATGCGAAATTTCACTCGCACTTTTTCTCTTACTCTTATGGGTGTATTTTTCTCTCTCGTTGACTCACAGTCTCTATTTCCGGAAAACTCACCCACGTCGCGCTCCTTTCCTCTTTTTCTTCCTATTTCTGTCTGCCGACTCGACCGAGAGCTACAACACATTGCCATATCTTTGAGCGTAGTGCGTATACCAATGTCGCTATAAGAAGCCTGCAAGAAAAAGAGAACGAAAGAGAAAGAGAGAGTACGTACATGTAAATGCGAGAGAGAGTAAATCTGAGAAATGTGCGGTGGATTTACTCGCGGGAAGGTTCCGACGAATCCGTTTTCGTTGCTCCGCCACGACAATAATATGCAACGTTTATTGTGTTCATATTTGTAGAATACTGGCTTATTATGCCAGATCTCAAAATTACTCTTGCTGCAAATTTCAAATTGCTTTATGTGTAAGTGCAACAATAATTCCAATTCAGATTAATTTCAAAATAGAGTCGAGGTAAATTTAATTGATAGAGAAAATCTCTTATGTATTTACAATACTCCAGAAAATTGTATGAAAAGATCAGAAACAATTTGTATTTGTCGCGTGTTCATCAAAACATTATTACTGTACATTAAATATTGAAAATTTTTTTGATAGTTTACAATATTTTATATATATAAAATTTTACAATATAAACAGATTTTTTTAAACTATTTCAATTACTACTAAGTATTTTTTAATTTATAATTAATGTATATTTTCATGTTTCTACTTTTAATTTATATTTTCAATTAATAATTATTATTACTTATTTCCATTATATAAACTTTATACTTTTATTTTACAAGCTAATGATTATTTCTTAAATTCATTATTTTGGGATTCACTTTTATTTGTACAAACCACTTTATAAATTATATTTAGACAAAATTTTATTGATTATCTTATATTATAAGGTTTACATAATATTTTTAATGCATATTAAATTATGTAAAGAAGAATTATTATTTTATAAACATTAAAGATATAAAAGACATAAATCAACTTTTAAAAATTGTCTTATTATATTAATTGTACCTTAATAGTGCAAAATTCGTAATATATTGCTATTTGTTAAGTTATTTCTAATTGGGCTTAGAAAGATTTAATTTATTATAAAAACAGAGAGAAAATTGATTATTTTATTTATAATAAATTTATAATGTAATTATATATACTTGTAAATAATATAAGATTGAAATAATGATTTTATAATTAATAAAAGATTGCAATTTTATTATGAATAAAATAATCGATTTTCCACTTGTCATTAAATTAAATTAAATCCTTATATATATAATATATATATTATATTATATTATATTATATTAATAAAATCATTGTTTCAATCTTATATATATATATATATATATAATGCCTAAATGTAGTAGCTATTTCAATGCAATACAATAAATTAATATATATTTATGTTTGAAATCAAATTTTCTATTTAAAATATTAATACTGGTCTGTTTTAAACCAAAATATACACGCTATATTAAGATTTAAAAATCGATTTACATAGATCCCTGTATATTGGTAAAAATAATAATTTAAATTTAGCTACTTTTTGTAATTACTCCTGCAAATATATATATATATATATATATATATATATGTGAGATTTTATAGATCATCGATAACCTGTATCTCTTATGGTAAATATGCGATTGTTCGATTGCTCTTCAGCGAACAAAGGGAACAATGAAGCAGAGTAGATTCTCATTATGTGACCAAGTGATTAATAGCCATTGGTGGGCTGTTTGCTTCCCTAAAAGGATGTGATTTTTCAAGAGATGCTATGGAAGCGTTGACCTAACCTCACCGCATCGAATCCTGATCCTGGAGTTACTCAATTCTATCATATTCCCGTTTCTATTCTTTACGACATTCTTTTCAAAATGGTCTTCATTATTTTTTACGTTATTTTTTTTATTCTATTATTTAAAAGTATAACTTTTTTTACATTTAAATCACAAATTGAATACTGTTAGATGGAAATGAGTTCTTTGATGAGTATATATAGGAAAACCAATTTCATTTTAATACACGTTTCATAAACTATATATATATATATATTTGAATTTTGAAAATTATAATTCTTTTTTATAATTTTTATGTATATATGTAAATACAACTGATACGTACTGTTAATAATTTAAACACAAATCACTACAAATTCTTAAATTTGAAAAAACATTCTTAATTAAGTTTTTAGGCACTATTCTGCAAATTTATCAAATCAAGATTGATATTAAATTAAAATATTGAATTTGAAGCTCTGTAATTTCATTTAAAATATATAATGTAAAATCTACTAATAGAATAATTCTCATTGTAATATTTAAGATACTTGTTCTACAAATAGGCCTAAACCGATCTTGTTAAATATTAAACATATAAGATACTCAATTACGTTCATTCTTTTATTTTTTTCTTCGAATTTTCTTTTACAAAATAGAGCTTTATTATCAAATCATTTTAAAATACGAAAACTATTTTTATATTTTTTATTCTAACTATTAAACAATAAATTTTTAAAACAAATCAATTTAATTAATTTAGTCACTAATTATAAATAGTAAAATTTGTAGTTAAATACTTTAAATTATAATAGTATAATATTAATATAATATTAATTGATATATACAATATCTTTGAGAATTTAAATACGTGATAATTAGATGATATTATGTACTTTTTCTTTAATATGATTAAATATTATTAAGTTTTTCTAAAATTATTAAAACAAATCCTTAATATTATATCAAACATAACATTTTTAAATATAGTTACAAATTTTCAAATAATGTAATAAATAAAATGTAAATATTTATATTCTTTATAAATAAAATTTTTTTAATTTTAACAATTTAATTTACTTTATACTGTACAAATAAACTACTTAACTTATTATTAATTATTTATTACATGATGAAAAAGGTTATCTTATTTTGTACATTATTTACAATAGTAAATTAATTATATTTCAATATTTAAGTTGCATTTAATTATCAAGAAGGTAAAAAGATAAATAAAAATTGTTAAACAATAACAATATTGTATTAATTAGATTCATATTGATTTTTCCTTTAAGTAATGTTACTTAAATTGTATTATATGTATTATATTTTGTATTATATAAATGTATTATATTTTTACAATGAATCTATTATTCATCTCTGTATTTTTACTTTTTTATTTATGAATAAAAAATAATTTTAATACAATACTAGTTTATATGATATTTTTAATAGTTCATCTAAATATATTGAAATAAGTAATATAAAAATTGAATAACGTACAAAATTATTTAATAATAAATTTAATAATAATTTATTAATAAATATATAATTTAAAACTTAATATAAATTAAATTTTTGTTGCATTTTGAAATTTGAAATTTTTAATTGCAAAAGAAAATACGTTACACTCAATTCGTAATGATAACAACAAAATTAAAAACCACTATATGTTACAAAAATTATTTTAAAAAATGTATATGTACTTATCTCTTAATTCTGACCTTCTAACATTTATACCGTCATCAGAGCATAAAGTAGGAATTGCAAGAAGTATTTAAATTATTTTGAAAATTTTAGTCGCTTGTACCAGTTCAAACTGTCTGCTTTTATAATGTTTCTCCTACTTGTGATTGTATTTCAAATTTATCCTATATTCGTTTGTAAGTTTTATTTCATTTATTTAATCGAAATTTATATGTTTTGCAAACTTATTTAATAATGAATTAGGCTGGAAAGTTATTGATTACAAATATATAATGTAATTTTTAAATAAGTTTCTTGTATGCTTTTATGACAATAAAGATTATTTAAATTTATTGTTAGATATATTTTTTAATATTTTAATAACATGTATCTATTATATATTTATACTCTATATTAAAATTATATTTCTCTTATACGTGTGTGTGACCTTGAGAATAGTAGTTTACTTGTCAAAATTATCAGCTTACGTCAGTGATTTGGGATTCATAATTTAGAATAATTATAATAAGAAATATTTGACTGTTCTGGAAATTCTATAGTGCAATAAATTATTCTTTGAAAATGAATATTTTATTCTAAAAAGAAAAAGTATTTATTACATCAGTTTTTAAATTAGATAAAAATAATTTTCAAAAAGAATTTTATTTTAATTCAAATTCTTCAAATTTAATACATGTTTAATGTAAAATATAATTTGAAGGTATTAATTAATAATAAATTAAAGTTTGAATTGACTACGTTGTTTAAAAATTTATGTATATATATATATATATATATATATATATTATGAATCCCAAATCACTGACGTAAGCTGATAATTTTGACAAGTAAACTACTATATATATATATATATATATATATATATGTATATATATATATGTATATAAATATATATAATTAAGTTAAAAACTATTTTGAACAATCATATAATAATATAATTTTATAATTATTTTGCATTTCAAAGTTATTTATAATAATTTTTACTAATTTTTTTTTTAATAATGCACATTAATAAAAAGCAATCTTCATTTTTTTTCAAATTTTCAATAGTTTTAACATTTTAATTAAATTTTAATAAAAACATTTTAAAATTTTAATTATTAATAACATTGTCCACAATAACGTACTATATATTTATGTTTTTTTGTTTAATTATTATAAGTATCATAAATTAAAATATTAAAATAGTCAATGGATCATGTTTCCTACAATAATTAACAACAAATTCGATAATTTTAAAAATAAAAGGAATAAAATAATCTCATAATTACAAGCTTTCATTTCAGCTGACATAATAGATTGATGATAGTAAGGATGCAGAGTTGTAAATAGAAAATTTTTATTTTACATGATTCTGCAATTTGTCAATTGATCTAGACTTATTTTTCAATTTTTCAAAATATCTTCTGTGAGGCAATATTTTATATGAAAATACAATTACGTTTCTATAAACGTAAAGTAACGACAAATCATTATTAACAATTAATTGTTTATAAGTTTCTTAATATATAATGTTGATATAAGAGAGCATCTAATTTTGTATATTTAAAAATTAGAAAAGTAATTAATTAGTAATTAAGTAAGAAAACAATATAATTAATGAACTGAATTGGTATATATAATTATATATACTCAAATTATGATTGTATACATATCCAATTATAGTAATGAAATTTCAACAAAATTTTAATTTGGCTCTAAAAACTATTTTGACTAAATAAAAATAACTATTTATATACTCATAGAAATTTTATTTGTTAAATTAAACGATAATATTTGTTATACTTATTAAAAATAGGATGGTGTAATGCAAGAAGAATATTTATTCTGAATGTATTTAATAAATTCATTTATTAATACTTATAATATTAGATTATAAGTATAACATTAAGATATTAGTTAACGCTGTAGTTTCTTTTTTTAAGTGTTATTTTTTATTATCTAAGTATTGACATTATGGTATATGTAAGGTGTTTTATTTTGTTGTATCTTATACTTAATATTGTATATCATTATTGAATTTTTTTTATTAAATGATATATTTTGTTAGTCTTTCATACTTCGATTTGATGCTACTATGATTCGATATTATAATATGAAACATAAATATTTAATAAATTTATATTTTATTCTAATTGCATTAATAAATTTATTTCATTAAATTCTAT
This sequence comes from Ceratosolen corneri, assembly GCA_030522565.1. Lineage (NCBI taxonomy): Eukaryota > Metazoa > Arthropoda > Insecta > Hymenoptera > Agaonidae > Ceratosolen > Ceratosolen corneri. The sequence goes on from JAPYYT010000882.1 coordinate 53,113, forward strand.
TTGATTTAAGGCTCAGAATGTTTCATCGACATAAATAAAGATTTCAACATTCAATCTCCGTTGCTTCTAAGTAAAAATAGTTTAGACATCATTTATCCTAAAAAAATAACTCCGAAATACTTAGCTTTCAGTCGTGGTGAGAATGTATTAATTTTTTGCTTTGGTGGCTCAATAACTAGACTCGATAATAGTATTCATTCTACAAACGAAGTTTCAAGATGTGTGAAAAATTCGATATTTTCCAATCCATTCACTTATTATCAATACCCATTCGATGAAGTCGGTTGTTCTACAAGTCCCAACCCTATTAACATAGAGGACACCACTAGGACATGCAAAAATGGAGTAGTCATCAACATTGGATACCAATTGACGAAAACAATTTTCAAAAAAACTATTGACCTGTGCTTTGTTAAGGAATTAGAAACAACAACGTGGGCACATAATAAAATTTCTAGTATTATAAGCGGCAACAAATACCAGGATTTGATTCGGCCAGCTTTCACTAAAGGGTCATATTTTAAAGATGTGTTTATTTCACGCGATTATAAAAAGTCTCAACAATACAATACATTCATGGAAATATTTAATAATGATAAGGATGTGGTTGAGCAATATATTATACAAGAGGGTGAGTTGTTCTGATTTTTATTTAAGATGATTAACTTGATATTTGAGTTACTTTCGAATTAAACAGATTAATTACTTAAAGATATGGATTTTTCATCGTATATAATTAATAACCCATACATTTTTTAAATTCTATAAAATATTGTACTTCGAATAAAATTATTAAACTTTGTCCATCAAATTACATATGGAACGTCAAATTTTAAATTAAAATTGATATTTATAATATATTTAATTTGGAAAGTCCATAATATTAATTTTTTTAAGTTAAGTAACAATAAAAAATAACATTAAAAATAAATTATTACGACAAACTAATAGAAAATTTTAAAAGAATTTCTAGAATTGTAAAACTCATACATTGCATTGTTAAAGTATATTTAATATTTATATTAATGTTTAATATAAAATAAAGCTGTAACTTACAATTTTTAAAAATATAATTTTCCACAATTTCATTCGATTATTGAAAAAAATATAAATTTAATAAATGTTTTAATTAATAATTGTTTAACTTAAATTTATTAATAAAAAATATTTTAAAATTTAAACAATTTTAGTTACATGTATTCAAATTATTTTTCTATCATTCCATTTCTAAAAGTACAATGTGCAGAGTAAATAAATATAATGTGATTTGATTCTATTGTTTCTAGATTTAGATTTCATGTATTTTATAAGTCAAGTGATTTATCAAACCATTCAAATAAACATTTAAATTTTCATTTTGCATATCTAATACGTTCCTCAACATTTTATTATTTCATAAATCAAGTTTACATTAAAAAAAATAAAATAAAATTGATAACCTTTTATATAAAAGGAACATTAATTTTACATATGATTATTCATAGAAAACTCTCAACTCATAAAAATTCGTAAAATAATATCTCATAATTCAAAAATAAATTGAGATTATAACTTATGCCTATTAAAAAATGATATTTATTATTTTATTATTTTGAATATATTTTGAAATAATTATCTATTCTGATTTTCTTTATATGCTTTACAAACAAATAAAATGAAAATTATGTTTGTGAAAGCTAAAGTATCTAAGTAAAAAAAATAAAGAAAAAACTCTTTTTCGCTCTATCTAATTGAAAATAATTATTTTATTTATAATAAATTAATAATAATAAAACTTATTGCAGAGCAATTTAAAAACAAATTAAGAAAACTAAAATTGCACTTATTAGTTCTGATTCAGCATAAAAACAATTGTGTTCGTATACAAAAATATGCATTAGTTTTATTTATTTTAAGAGTTTTATAGTTAGTATAGCTTAACACGTAAATCATTAGCCAAAATGCCAATTGTTCTAATTAATTTAATTGGCTGTGAACATGTAATTTGAAAGATTTATAATAATTAAATAAATCATTTTTAAATTATAAATAGGACTTTAATATTAACATCGATTTAATTATATTTACTTTTATCTCAATGATAATATGTACTCCTATAAATGTACTTGTTATCATAATTCTATATTTTATTTTTATATATTTGATATATAATTTATATTATAATTTTATAAACATAACTTTTTAAATTTAAATTACTTATAATATTCTATTCAAGTAAATGCCTTAACTGTTAAAATGTACCTTTGGTTGAATATGGTGAACAATATTTTAATGGTCTTATAAATTACGTTCCATTTACGTTCCTTCTTAAAAATTAGAAAAAAATCATTATATTAATATTTACATGTAATGTCAAATACTTAATTAATTAATAATTATTAAATATATATCAAATACTTAATGGTTAATCATAAATTTGTGGCACTATTTATTATAATAACTATCTTCAATGTGTATTAGATCCCAATGCAACTTTAGAGTGATTACATTATTAAACACAGTCTGAAAGAAAAGTTTCACTGCTCGCTTAATGTTTTCTAGATGGATAATTATTTGAGCAAATTTAATTGTATTTAAAAATAGAGATGACTAATTTTGTTGAATATAAAATTTACACCTCTAATCAAGACCCTGAAGTTGCACGAATTTTCACAGATATTAATATTTCCCCAAGTCCTCGTTTAAATACCTTCACGCATAAATGATCAACTCGCCTTCAAAATTTCTCACTTGTCTCATCCGAACATTGCCCATCCATAAGAAAACCATCACTGCTCCGTCCAACAGTCTGAGAGTACCACTCTGTTCCCAGGTGACAAGCGAAACCACTTCGTAAAGGGTCTTTTAGTTGCCCACGAGGACATGTTCTACCGCGTAGAGAAGTGGAGTGCATACACTTTCTTAAACGTATTGCCCATATGGCGGAGCATCTACAAAGCAAACTGGAAAAGCGTGGAATTAGCGGTACGTCGCATGGCAGCCTACAAGGACGGTCTTGACGTTTGGACGGGTGGCATCAGAGTCCTGAAACTTGACAACCGAAAGATTTTCCTCGGACATAACAAGCACGGTCTTAAACAGCTCAGTGTACCCGTACCCCAGCTGCTCTTTAAGCTCGCCTACAGTCAGAAGAACAATACGGCACTTGCCTTCATTACGGTCAACGATCCTTACATATCCGCGCCACTGCCCAATACTCATATAATCTGTCAAGAATTCAATACTTGCGACGAAAAATTCCCCCAATTCAAAAACACGTATGAAGGTTATACTTATTGCTGTCTTTATGACGATTTTAAAGACAGTCCTGTCGTTAAAGAACTAGAACTACCTATGGATTTTATCAATGTGGAGCCCTTGAATCTTCTATGAGGGGAAGAATTGTTTGTTAATCGGAAGTAAGTCCATTGAAACTTGGTTGAAATTCATGAGAATTTTTCATAAAAATTGAATAATCCGAATAAGTTAATTTTGCATTAATGCATATACTGAAAAAAGAACGGTGAAATTTATTTTCATTACAAAATAGAATTCCGAATGAAAAATTCTTAAACTTTATATTAAAATCATCCAAATTTAGTTAAGCTAGTGAATTACGCGATAGTCATTATTAACAATAAATTGTATCTTACGAAATGAACAGTTTTATTTATTAAAAACTTATATTTACTGCTGATTATTAGTAGATTATGCACTAACATTATTTATTGTATAAAGTTTTAATATACATATTCCAAATTATATTACGTTTTAGAAAAAGTATTTCTTTATTGAAAAACTTTTTTGGAATTTTAAATAATTGAACTTAAACATTATAACTTATGAATATATCAACACATATACTTTAATAATGTAAATTAATAATTATTACAAAAATTTAATTGAAATTCAAGAATATAAATACGATCGCTTTAATGAACAATCTATATTTTACCTTCTATTAAAAATTTCTTTTTAGTTTTGCAAAAATTATTGAAAAATATATGTTTGCAGAATCATTTGATAATCAAATTATTTTTATTTAATTTCCTTTTTAATTAAATTAAATATTTTAATTGAAGAAATCTGTATAAAGTTTAATTTTTTTGATGAAATAAATACTATTGAAAGTAGGTTTTAAATGAAACTTTATCTATTGATTATAAATACTTATATACGTATTATATACTTGTCATATATCTGATTTTAATTATTATAGATAAGCAATAAAAATTATATTACAAATCCATAACATTTTTTATTAATTTATGTTAATATGTTACTTTTGATTATACTTTATATTACAATAGAATAAAAAAGAGGGTATCCTTTTTATAAAATTATAGAATAATTAGAAAAATGTTATATTTGAATGTATTTATCGCAATGTGTAAATTATTTTTATATTTCAACATATAATATATATGTTTACTATTAAAAAAAAATTAATTATTTATTATATACTTTAATGTAGATGTAGATATTTTTTATGTAGATATTTGTAGATGTTTTGTTGTAAAATAAATATTTTATAGAAAATATTATCACAAAGTTATTCTTATATGTTATAGTCTTATATACTTTATTACTTACATTCTTATTTACTATCTCTTCTACTTTATTAAATTGATCAAATTCTTGGATATGTTTAATTTTCATATATAAAAATATATGTTTTTGTTTTATTATCATTAGAAATTATTTGTGTAATAAAAAAGAAAATATTTATTTTTGAAAGTATTATTAATTATTTATAAGTTCTAAATGATACGAGCCTTATGAATTATAGTTCATTATCATTTATGAACATATTTATTTTATATTATTGTACACCTATTTAACTATATTATTATTAAAATTATCAATTTTTAAAATAATAATTACAATGGATATCGATACGGTATATACATATAAAAACAATATATTTAATAAAATTTGAAAAATTTTCAATTTGATTAAATTTAATATTTCATAATTTGAATACTTTTGAAAAGTGTATTTAAGTATTTAAAAATTAATGACAAGTGCAATTTTTATAATATTTTAGAGATCGAATGTGCAATTGTGTTACATGGTCTTTTCTATATGTATAAATAGTACCATTGATTTGTTATTTGATACATACTGACTTAATATAAATTAATTTTATCTAATATAAAATATTTATTAATTACGTATTAAAATAATCTTGACAATGTAAAAAGTATTAAATATCTATATTTATTATTTAATAAGAATGAAATTTTGTTAAGTCCTTCGATATAAAAAGTATTGTCTGAATAAACATAAGTAATATACTTACAGATTCCATTTAACACCTTTTGTAGAAATTTACCATGGGATAAAATTCTAATATTTTAGAGATACAAATATAGAAATAATTCGATTATGTATAGATTATCAAAATATTTTTATCGTAATTGTCTTTAAGAATAATAACAATAACAATAATAATAATAATAATAATAATAATAATAATAATAATAATAATAATAATAATAATAATAATAATAATAACAATAACAATAATAATAATAATAATAAT
>JAPYYT010000883.1:0-64294 GCA_030522565.1 Ceratosolen corneri
TCGCCTTAGGAGTCATACTGTCGTGACTGCAGTTACGTCTTCGCCCCTCCCCTCTTCTGTGATACCTGCCTTAAAAAGCATATTAATAATTGCTGAATAGTCAGAGGTAACTCTTCCCTTCATTCTTCTTAACACCCATAAACCAGTGTCAATTTACAATTCCCCACCCGATACCTTTATTTTCTGCCATCTTTATAAACTTACTCAATACCTCTAAATTCATTTCACCTTAAATATATAATTTGCTTCAATATTTATTTAATAAACTACATAGACGCACAAATAACTCCAACGACGTCTTTCTTTGAAACCTATTTCTATCATCCTCTTTCCACCATCCGTCTCTCTCCATCCTTGGAGAGAGAATTCACACACGGATCGAATCCCGAACATCGGGTCATGCATAAATGTAGCCCATGCTAGATAAATCATCTGAGCGCTGACTTTAAACTAATTCACTCAGATTTTAACCGTCCTTGTATTTCCTTTTCTTGACTAGAATTAAATCTGCTGTATTTGTATTGCAGATTAGATTTTCACAGTTCACGTGATTAACATAGATACACTTGATTATCTGTCGCTGAGTATGCTAAGAATTATCATTGCATATGAAAATAATATGTGATTGCTACATGCTCGAATATCTATTGCTCACGTAGATATAATCCATGGATTAAAATTATTTATATGCATATTTCATCCTCTTCGTCTGTCAGATAGGTGAAGTCGATAACAAAAAGAGTAAGATAAATAATAAAAGATGAATCTTATGCACTTGGTCGGCCTCGTCTCGGAATGGACTTGGGACGTCGATATGAGACCAGACATTGCCACGACTAATATCTCTCAATCTTATTAATTACCAGTATTTTGGGAATTTTTTTCGTTGAGTCTTAAATTCATATAAAAATAAGGTAGAATGTAGCTAGAAAAGAAATTAAAATTTAATATAATTAAATATTTTTTAAAATTATGAAAGTGCAATTGTAGTACATAAACGATATATAAAATAAAACATTTCGACAGTATTGTTTAAGTTAAATCTTAACGGAAAAATATTACCTGTTTGTTTATCTTAACGACTGTTATGAAGACAATATAAATCCAATTATAAAAACAAATTTAAGAAAAGAAAAAAGAAATAAAAAATTAAACACTGTAAAAGAATAATAATCGATATAAAAGAGATGGGAAAATATAAAATCTTATCTCAGTATGGTAAAATTGTTTTTATCAAAAAAATTGTAATTAGTTATATAAACTTCAAATTGAGAAGTTATGTTATTTGTATACTATCTTACTTCTATATTAATATGTAATGTATATTTATTTGAGATTTCGTATGATTTATGAACTTTTAGCAATAATATTGTATTGCTTCGAAATTCATTATAATTTTTGTATACTTATAAATGCCAAATATACCGAAAAGTCGTCTTACGGTCGCAATTCTAATATATCCATCTTTGTCGCGTATCTTATGGCAAAACAAAGTCAAATCAACGTGCCGTAAGAATTCTAGGAAATCAAGGAACATGGCATCCCCCTTTGTATAGTCAAACAGTCCCTATGGAATAGGAAAATAAGAATTATATTGATTCTATTGCGCAGTAGTTTAAAATGCACCAATCATAGTACAAAAGACAATTGTTGATCCAATGACTAAAGCTTCCCACTGCCAAGGAGACAATCAAGCGACCACCCTTTATAGTAGAGGGGTAATGTACATAAATTAAACTGCATAGATTATGCAGAGTCAGTTACTTCCAGACTTTTCCCAGTTGTTCTCTTTCAACAGTTTTTGTACTTCGACTAATTAAATGGTGTACTTAGGCTTCGGTCATATCAATTGCAACATTCATCTGGGAGTGTGAATAAGAAACAACGCGGCGCTCAAACTACAACTGACCGCCGGAGCAACGACCTTGCCAAATTAAAAAGATAGTAGTTCGTTCATTTAATTAATTCATTAGGCTACAATTTTTCCTTCAAATATCACAACATTTAATTTGCAACTTACTATCAAGATAGTATAATAAACCTTCTAGTCAACATAAATACAACTATATTTTTAAATTATATTCTGCATATTTTTTACAATAAACGCAATTACAGTTACATACGTCTTTCGCCGACTCTCTTTTAAAACATACTGCTACCGCCCTTTTCCACGACTGGCCACTCCCTCTAAATATTTTGGAGAGTTTATAATCGGGTTAATTCTCGGAAAATAGATGTTATTTATCGAAAAAGATTAAAAAATTATACATTTTATTCAGGTAATGCTCTACAACATATTGATATTGCGTATTTTATTCATGTTATTATTCTAATGATATAAAACTGTAAAATTTTATATTTTACAAAAAATTAGGAAAAATATTTTCCATTAAATTAATTATTATAATATTGAATCCTCATTTTATCACTTATCGAGGAAAACTAATGTTTATTAATTTATAAAATGAAAGTTCTTGGTAATTACAAGAGTATTATTACCAAAGAGATATTTTATATTTTATATTTTACCGTGCCAATGAAGGGATGGATCAAAAGAGTTATGGAAGGTCGTCTTGCTTGAATAGAATTCTAAAGTTATATGTATATACTTGCCATTGTCTTTCATTATGAAAAGATGGTGTGTTTATAAATATTAAAAAATAACCATCAACAGGGCAATGAAGAATTTATCGGGTTAAGTTGGCAATTATTAAAATTTATCTTTTAATGTAAATAGATGTCTTATCAGTTTCAATGTAAATATAAATATAATTTAAAATTTAAAACTTGTGTAGCATATACTTTATAAATACATATGTAATAAATTAATTAATTAATAGGTAGAAAATACAAAACTGACTTTACGATAATTATAAAGAAATTACAATAGAAAAAGCATCCTTATGTTCCATACATTATAATAAAAAATTGAAAATTGAACATTCTATTCTTTCTCTCTCTACTTCGTTAATAATATACTAATAAAATTTAGCAACATAAAATTTAGCAAAATGTTCATAATATGGAATCCGTACATTTCGACTTATTTTGTGTAGCAATCTACTACTTTAACCAAATTATTTAAAATTTATTGACATTCATTAATGATTCTATATAAATAATTAAAATAGTTGTGTATAACAATTCGAAATTAATAACTTGTTTTATAAATACATAGACTTATGAAATATTATAATCGAGGTAGTTTATACAATCTAAAAAGTAAATGCACGTAAATAATTTATTATTGCATTAAAAGTTGATATTATAAAACTGTGACTGTCTTACTCAGTATATACTTAAGTCAGAAATTTTTTAGATTATGAGTCCAGAAACAATGTCTGTATCTGTGTTCGCTTCGTTAAATCTTCCAACTATATTAATGAAATATATGTAGAATACTTTTTAAAGCATATATAGCATCGACGAAAACAGAGAAAACGGGAAAATGTCACTATGCACTTTACATTGATTCATTACTATCTTAATTTTAAAAATTCGTAAAACAAAAGTTTTTCAATATTGTTAAGTACACTTTTATAAATATTTGGAGATCAAGTATACTAAAATCAATCACCTTTTTTTTATTTTTAAAAAATAGATTCAAATACAATTTTTCAAATTAGTTGAATCATATCTAACTATATTAGTGTCTGAATTATAAACACATTTATTTCTTAATCTTTATATAATAATTTAAACTATTTTAAACTTACGGGCAATAGAAATTATTATTAGTATATGAAAGTTTTGACGATAATTACAAGCATTGCTTTTCTAAATAAAAATGTCATTAAAAAACGAGAAACAAGAATTGTGTAATTATCATTAAAATACTATCGTATTTGATATAAAATAATGATTGAAATAGCGATGAAACAAGCAGTGTAAGATTACGTGTATATGTAGAAGAGAAAATACGGAAGTTTCAAACTTTTGGGCATGACTATATGCCTCACATAAAAATAACTATTATACTCTCTCTGTCTTTCTTATCTCAAATGTGTGTTATTATACTATGTTGAAGTGCAAAAAGAAAGAATAAAAAAGAATTGAAAGAGAAAATATAGTCAACAACTTTTCTGTCTGTCTGTTTCGAAAAAATGTTTCTTCAATTACGTCAATCTTTTTTCTACAATCAAAGTCACTAGGTACTCGACTGTGCTATGGACTATGATTTTTACATATACATTAAGCGAAAAAATGTTTTGGGTTATTATTTTAATATAGTTAAATTGATTCGTGTTTTATTTTTTTTGTTATATAGCTTCTTTAGTTGTAAAATTTAAAGTGAAATTGTAGAAAAATTAAAATTTAATATTTTACATATTTACAATGAAGGTACCTTACGATAAAATTTAATAAATTCTAATACAGATTTATTGTTTATGATTGTTTATGAACAATTGTTTATGAACAAAATTGAAAATTCTTTATATAATACATTAAAATATATTTATATAATAATATTGTTTAATTCTCAAGAATAAAAAATATATTTTCTATACTATAAATAAGATATATTTTCTATGAAATAATTTAAAAAATTCAATATATTTTTTATAAAATAATTTAAAAAATTCAATATATGATAAATGACATTTTCTCGATAATAATCAAATAACTATAAATATAAATGTTTTTCAATCCTCCAAAAGAAGTAGAATATTTTTTGTTTAGAAAATTATTAAATTATTAAATTATCTAAATTATTAAATTTAGAGTAACTCAGGGTTTTTATAAAGAAATATAGAAAAGTAATTAATTATTATTGTTTTATTAATTTATAATTTAATAAATTGAAGGTATTGACTATCACAATGTATTATATAATCACGGGAGCGCGAGGCCGAGGTTTTTACATCGTATTCGTGATCGTCCATTACATTAGCATGTGCGACCGATTAATTAACGAATGGACATCGTTCGTAGTAAAAACAACTAATAAGAAAAACTACATCTATAATTATTTGGATGTATACGAAGGAACGACAAGATTTAAGAAGTGAAAGTAGATGGCGTACCTGAATATTTCGACACTTATGAATTGCCGTTGAAAAAGTTCCCGAAAATTTCATATTTGAATACAGGTAATAAAGGATCTCTCTCGTCTTTAAAGATGTTAAGAGACATTAATTCATAAGGTGAAGATTGAACAGTGAAGTTTGTACCGATATTTTTTCGACTTACAATGAAACGAGCGATAAATTAATTATTTGTATTATTAATTCGTATTAAGAATTTGTATGATCTGATAAACTAATTCTAATATATATTTCTAATTTGAAAATTTAAATAAATTTTTATTACAATTTACGTTATTATTTTACTATTTTGAAAAGTTAATTGTTATTTGATCAGTCAACATATTTGATGTAGGATTTTCTATATTTTGCATGTATATGAAAATTTAATCATACAAAAACCTCTAATTAAATAATATACAATAATATACATAAAATATAAAATTGATGCATAAATTTTCATATTCAAAAATTTTTATTTTTTAAGGATTTTTATTATTTTGGTTGTTATAAAAGATTAATGATTAACACGTGTTTAAATACTTTTTTCGTTCATTGCCTTCACTTATTATTGGTCTTTTCTCAATTATAAGATATTTAGATTTGAGAATATCTGTAGTCTACAATGCACTAAAAATATGAAATACTAAAGCAATAAAAGTTAAAGATTTGATATTTATATGTTTTTTTAAATTTAAATATTAGTTTATAATTTAGGTTTAATTATCTTCTTATATTTATTATTTAATTCAGAAATTTTAGACTATAAAATATTATAATTTTAATTTTAATTGATAAATGAAAATTTGTTTAAGCACTTACATAGGAAGATGACACATTATACGTTAGGAAGTTCTATGAATTTGATCAATCTGATAATTATAGTTTCATATGATGTATTGAAGGTGTTTTTGATAAACAGCAAGATGATTAATATATTAGAAAGTCTTTTCTAAAATCATTTAAGTTTGCGTCGGATGATAACACCCTTACTAATGAGTTCAAAATTTTACGCCTAGTTATTTGTACCCATCTCCCTCTCTTTGCCATAAAAATCTTACATTCATTAATATAAATGAAATTGGTAGAATGTCTTAATATTCTTATGTTATAAGTTTCATTTATTATACGCGCACTAAAATTTTTTTTGTTATAAAAAAATCAACAAGAATAACTTTAATCTGACATACTTTAGTATCGTATTGAATAATTGGATAAATTAATTAAAAATATTTCTTTTCTAATGGTTAAAATATTACTTTAGAAATTAAATTATTAATAAAGATATTACATAATTGTGATTAATATTAAAATATAAATTAAATAATAACAATTAAAAATAAATGCAACCATAAGTTGTATATTGTATTAATATTTGTATTGTATTAATATTAATATACAAAATATAGTATTAAAAAATTATAGCCAATTATGTTTATTTTAATAATTCCTACATAAATGTACAAATTTCTTTAAATACATGTACATAGTATTTGAGTAAATATAACTGTAAAAAAGTACAACAAAAATTTCTTAAAAACTTATTCGATTACATCATTAAATTAAATGAAAAATTCATAGATATAATTAATAAAACACGAAATGTATATTTTAACGAATATATTTATACGAAATGTATTATGGAATGTATAGCTAAAGAATCTAATTTATCCATAAACAGTCCATTTGGTTATATAAAATATAATTTAAAAAAATTAAATAACTAAGCGAATTATGTAAGGCAAGTATGGAAATTGTACATAAAATGAAGAATTAGTTTATCAGTCGTCGGCATGAAATCTTTTTTCATTAGTATGCGATATTACATCTCAGCACAGCAAATCATTGACAAAAAAAAAAAAAGGAATATACATTATCCAATATAGGTACATAGCTAATAAGAGATCATAAATCTGCAACCTTTGCGATCTTTATTTTCGGCTATTTTTTATGCTATATTTTTAATGTTATGATAATAAATATATAAATACTTAGTGTTCTTTAAACTCGTACGTTATCTTATTATATCTGATTTTTATTGCTCTATCAGCTGATGAGAATCTTAAATAATCGCTTGCTTGAAGCAAAATATTGGTTCTTTTCTTACTTGCTGTCTTTTCTTCTTTGTTAGTTTGTTCTTTTATAAAGGTACAACAAAAAGTACAACTAATGGCTATCAATGATCTCGACTAATGAGAAATACTTCATGAAGTTATTTAAAAATACGCTATAGCTTGGTTGGATCGTAAAGTTTCATCATACGTGTAGAAGACACGCGCACGGGCGCACGCGTCTATTAATAGTTCGTTTAATATGCTAAAAGTGGAATAAGAAAATACTTTGAAAATGTAATAAGTTAGTACTGATTAAATGTAATTAGTGCGAATGTTTTGTCTATGTACGTTTATGTACGTATCTATGTACGTTTCAAAATAAATGACAAAACTGCAACTTTATTAGTACATCCTATGTAAAGGGGGTATCTAAGCAAAGGGGGTTCATTTATATTTTGCAAAAGTAAAACAAATACATATATCGCCATGAAATACAAACAGACCAGTTAATGAATTTTACCATATTTTTCAATAAAAATTAAACATTTTTAAATTGCATTTTTCTTGCACAAAAATGATCAATCTTACAGTATTAATGTCCTACAATCTGTATATCATGAAAGTAAAAACTTTCTTAATAAAATGATATTTTATATATTTTCGTGGATTTTTATATATTTTGTAAATTGGTAATATGTGTGTGTATAAAAAGTCTACTAAAAAAATTTATAATGTTTACTTTTAATTTTTATATGCGTGAAAACATAGATTCACAAAGTTATTCACATGTATTTATAACTGTAATTTTATACATTAAAACAACTTTATTAAACAACTTGCCAATTACCAATATTTTGATATTTGTTATTCAATATATTTCAATATAACATAATGAAAAAATTGAAAAACAGAAACGACATATAGAAATTAATAATTTATAAGATTCAAAATAAGTATATATCTTTTATACTATTTAAGTGAATACATAATAAAAAGTACTGGATTAAAAAATCATGTACATTATAAAACTAATAAAAAAAGTATCTTTATTAATGTATTCAAGTAATACAATTACTTGAGTAGAACATTTATTAATAAATAAATATTATTCTATATCTCCGTGTAAAATAATTTCAAGCAGTATTTGATTATCATTGAAAATGCAAAGTTCGAAAAAAAAATAAAAAAAATTAAAAATCAATAAATTGAATAATACTATCTCAATATACTGTAATGATAACATTAAAATCAAAATTATCAGTTAAAGAATTTTTTCGCATAAAACCACTGATAATAATTAAAATAATAAAAATGTAAAAATAATAGGGAAACTGTAAACAACAATTGAAGAAATATATGATTATCATCTTTATTAGGTATTCAAAAAATTCAATAAAATTAAAATTAAAATCAGAAATTTGATTGTTAATTAAAAAGAGATAAATTTGAACTATTATAGAAATTCATAGTTTGTATTTTGAAAAGTAAATTAAATACAAAACATAAAAATATAAAGCAATGTTACTACAACAAAAGACATATTATAAGGGGGAAATTAAAATATGTTTAATATAAAAAATATAATATTTATTTGTATTTAAAAAATAAGATAATTAAATTACAAAAACACTTTGAATAGAAAAGAGCAAACTTGAAATTTATCTCGGAAAGCTATTATATACTACAAAAAATAGAATTTGACAATAGGTTTCTGAAAAATAATAAGACAAGAATTTAAACTAGTCGAATGTAATATGTAATATTTTTACTTACAATATTGGCTTTATTTCTTAATTTTTAAAAGTTTTATATGATTTTTTAAACATAATTATGGATTTAAAAAATACATTAATCAAGATTTTAAAAATACAAATTAAATAATTTCTGTTGAAAAAGAACTATTATGTAAGGACAATGGTAAGAAATTAAATAGAGATCATATTATTATAAAATGGTAAACATAAAGTGGATTTTAATGAAAATTTAGAATTCTTAGCTAGCAACTTTTTGTGAAGGAAATCTGATAGATAACACAATTATACTACACTATTATATTTCCTAATGCCAATCGAAGATTTATTTAGTTACACTATTATTATTATATAGCCAATGCTTTGATGTCAGTTGATAATGATTAACGTATGCACAGAGAGAGAGAGAGAGAGAAAGAGAGAGAGAGAGAGAGAGAGAGAGAGAGAGACCAATTGTGGAATGCGAGTGCAGTATTTTAACTTAAATGCGTTAGTAGTTTTGTAAAACTTTATTGTTATCTTATACAGGCCACAGAACGAAATGGCACAAGGGAAACAGTAGACGCACCGAGGACCATGTTTTGACTTCCAGAAAATTTCTTCCGCAGCATGCCTACGTTTACTCACGAACTATATTACTATTATTGTTATAATCTTAGCGGCTATGGATTCTGTTTTGCTTTCAAAACGAGTTAAGAATCGCGGTTCACGATGTAATGACGACGACAAAGCAACTGTTCACAATTGTTTTCCACAATAATTTTTACAGTTTCTCATCGCGTCGCACAGAGTTTGATTCCTAATTCAACGCGAAATTAACGGAAAAGTTCACGCTTAGCCTTTAAATTAATTTTATGCCTAATAGTGCTCAAATTTTTATTCTTATTTTTTATAATAATTAATTATCCCGCTGATGAGCAGTAAATCTCGAAAACAAAAGCACAACCATGCAATAACAGGAGTTGCGCGCTTTTTTTGAAGTATTGGCGCGTCATAATGTTCTCGACAAAACAAACAAGGCAGAAATAAGAAATAAAATCAACAATCAATCAAAATACAATTAAATAGAAAAACGCACAAATTCTTTTTTTTGAGAATGTCTTCCATTTTGTACTTTAATGAAGCTGTCTGCATTATATAAAATGTAAATAAAATTGAATAAAATATGTTGTAAAGCGTTTAGAAATGATATAGTCACCGTGGTTTTCATCACCGCTATCAATTTAATTAGCTTTTATTAAACATATGCATTGTCGGTAGCGTTCGAACCTGGTACCAACCCATCGATTCATTTACTCGTAAACATTTCAATTATATTTAATTTCACTATTGACTTTCTGAATGCCAGTACTCGCATTCAATAATTTCCAAACGTATGCAAAATCAGTAAAGTTCGAATAGAGTTGTCGCCTGCGCCTCTGCGTGGCTCAACTTTTACCTCGCAGCAAAGACAGTCTATTCGCCGTCTCAACAACGGACTCACCTGCAGAGGTCCGCCTCCTGCTCCTCAGTCGTCTCGACGATTTCCTCAAGCAGATGGTCGCCCTTGCCAAACACTGACATAATATCGTGCTCGCGCCGTCCCCCAGTGCAAATCACCAGAGCGTACCTCGGCTGCTCTCGAGCCACTTATTCCTCGCTTCGATAAGGGTGTCGCGGCTCCTTTGGATCTCTCACCATGCACACTCAAACTCAAAATTCGTTGTCGCAACAGTTATAGACTCGTTGGTAAGGGGTTCCGTCAACGGCACCACTGAACTTTCGCGTCCAAATACAAAATACAAAATATAAAATACGTCAAAAATACACAGGCGCGCGCGCGAGCGCGCGCACCACACACTACTCAGCCGCGTTTAGACGCAGCTACTCTATGTCTAATGGCGTGTCTTCAAATGCGTAATCGTAAGTCGCAATAACCGGTAGCGACAAGACTTTGGCGGGAAACAGCTGAGGGACCCTTCACCAAAAGAGAACAACTTCAACGGCGGGTACACTAGGCTGTTGCAAAACGACCTCACCGAGGGAGAAAGTACGCTCGTAGAAAACTGATATACTCCGTTGCCGGTCGCAGGGTCGTCGTTTGCGTGAGGTGCCGGTAGTGGCTCCCTCTCCTCTTCTACTACCGCCAATGCTTTCTTCAATTTCTTCTAACGCAAACACAACAGGGAACGAGAAAGTAGAATGATAGCAAGACGACGGAATGATAGTAGACAAGAGGGCAGAGTAAGAGGGCGAGTGTAAAGCGCGCCCGCACCCAACGCACTTTCGGATCGTTAATCGAAGCTCGTCGCCACTCCAATTCTTGATAAACAGTGCGATTATCCGTGTCGGATGTCGAGTACTTCCTGCCGTTCTTACTGTGAAATCACTTACGCGTGACGCACGCAAATAGGTGCTGGTGTGGTGTAATGGCTAGTGGTATAGTGATGGCGGTAATGACTATAACTGTGCTATGGCTGTGTCTGTGGGCTGTGCTGTGGCTGGATTGTAGCTGTTACTCTAGTGTCAGTGGTAATGACGATGATGATGGTGATGAAATCCGTGGCGGTGGTGCCGCGATAAAAAGAGAAGAACGTGATAGTGTCGTATCCCAATTGAGGTTATGGTCGGTAGACGTTCGGCGCTCGGCGCTCGTCGCTATTTCACCGGCTCAAACAGCCTCGGGCCAACGCAAAGACTCGGCGGTCGTTCCTCCGAGGCATGACCGACACGCGCAGCATGTCGTCGTCGTTATCCTTCTTAAAAAGATTCGAGGGCAGATACGCGTCGACTGCACCGCCTTCTGTGACGAGCCAGACGATGATCTTTCGTCGCCAGTGTACCACTTTCTTCTGAATAAACTCACTCTCCGGGTTGACTCGTGCGTCTTTTTCTATTATGCGCGTCTGCACATGTATACAAGTACACTACCAAGAATATACGCGAAATTTGAGCCGCGATAAGACGACACATATACATATAATACCGCACCTACGAACGTAGCTGACTAACTGACCGACCGATGTCGACCGCTCCGTGGAGAAGCGCTGCTGCGGCGCAAGTCTCGCGCGCTCTGCCGGCAGCATACACACATAAACTCATCCGCACAGGCATTCGCTGAGCCAATGTCTCTTTTTCTCTCACTTTGCGAACGAAAGAAAAAGAAAGAGGGAGCGAGAGAATAAGTGTCTGAGATGCGTGCGCAGCCACATGGGACGAGGACAATGAACGGGCGGAACAAATCGCCAGACCTTCGAATCGAAATTCTGGATTGTATGATGATCGATTGACGGCACGGAGGCTGTAAAAAGAGTGGTTAGTGAGAATGACGGTACGGTCAACATCAGTAGCGATCTGTGATACTCCTCAGCTTCAGGTTCGGTACACAATCTTCCCTCGCAATATTTTTCAAAGTTTCTGCTTAGGTGTCTTAAAATCAGGCTATCGATCCAATTCAATATTCATACCTGACATCAGTTTTGACAGAATTCGTTGGTTAATCCAATTATACCTGTGCATCTCTCAAACTGAATATTACATTTTATCTATCGATTATGTTCATACGAATTATGAATAGCATATGCTTATGCTTCACAAAAACCTGACAAAAGTATTACTTTGATAATAGGGTGTGGTACTCGGTGTGTTCACAAATTTAGATATTTAAATAATCAGCTACTACAAGGAACAATTACATTAGTATTTTATTAGATTTTCCATAAAGCAATCGATAATTTGATAATAAATCGTAAAAATAACTCATGAATACCTTGCACAAGAATGAATATTAGTTATTCATATTTTAAAGTCAATTATATTAGTTAAATCTTTTTTTGCTGATTATTATAGATCTTTAGTATTTTTTCACTTTAGAAAATAATTTATGACCAGTGCAGATTCTAGATCTTGAATTATTAAAATTGACTAGCATAAGAAGTGTAAAATATTGTTATTATTAATCATACGCATTTCTTTAATACAACTTATAAAAATATAGTTTTATAAAAGGAAGAAAAATAAACATGCCTTTGATAAAAATGTCTTTAAATACTTTTACTGTAAGAATATAGAAGGTGTAGTTTTTTTTATTCAGAACAGCATTTATATGAAATTAAATTAAATGTAATTAAAATTCAAACAAATTTAAATAAAAAATTTAAAACCATTTAAGAAGCCTATTTTTGCGATAAAATATTTGTTCATATTTTTAAGGAGAAATTATAATTTATTATTTCGTAATTTATGCAATTATATGTTTTAATTAACGATGTAGGATTTGTTCAACTTTAAATAAACAATTTTTTAATTATCGAACTCTTGTACGATGTGAAGTCATAAAATATTCTAAATTTAAGATAGTCTTTACTAAAAATAAAGACTCATCTTCGTGGAGGTAATCAACTCTTAAGATATTTATTTATCAACCGCATAAAAAATTTGAAAATATATTGCTAATAGATAGCAGAGACTCGGGGTCAGATAGTTACGTTCTCAAGTATCGCCGATATTCCTCCGTTTTCCCAAAAAATAACGCGTGGTTTATTAACTCTCTGTAGGGAGGGGGGTGTTTACGGTGCTCAACAGCACGAATTCATCGAAGGCATTGCAATCGCTGATCTTAGCAGCAATTAAAAGCAAGTGCTGGAAGAGCCAATGGTGGCCAATAAAGCCGCGAAGAAGAAATAGCTGGAAGGGAGACGTTCGATTCGATTGAACGGAAGCTCCAGGTCGACACCTAGAAGAGCATGCTTACGCTGGGGCTCGTGATCGAGGGATCTGGGAGTCGGTCCTCCGGCACTGTTCGACCGGATTCCGTGAGAGCCAATAACATTCGTGGCGTGCGCTCCTTCTTTCCGTCCCACTTAAGAATATATGCGCAAACGAAAGCCGTTGTTGAAACACTAAAATCTGTGCATGATGCTTGGGGAACCTCCTGTATAGTTTCTTGGTCTGCCGGCGAGAGCGAGAGCCGCTAAGTTTTGTCGAGTAGAACGAGGAGTAGGACGTGTATTGCAAGAGGAACTACTTCGTTGTCGCGTAGCTTTAAGCTAGTAGAGTAGAATGCCGTTCCCCGGCGTGCGCGGGAAATATCTGCCAGCTGGCGTCTGTCTCGACGCCCCGCCCATTAAATGTGCCAGACTTCTTCTCTATGTCCCTCTCGCTAGCATCGCCATCTCTTCTTTCCTCGCGTTCTCCGACTAGACCACTCGACGAACCCAACTGACTGGCACGATAACCCCACCTGCGATATTCAGATACTCGTTTAGACTGTGTTAAACAGTTCCTTAGCCATGGTTGGGGGGGCCTTTTTTTTTCACTGAACTCTCGTCTACGCTCATGTAATAACGCACACCTTCACCTTTTTTCGAGCTGTCTCAACGGCCTGTGTACTTCAATTTTGATTCTTCCTCGCTTTACCCCACACTTTCACCGCTGCACTTGTTTTTCGTCGACTTCTAGATACATTTGCTATTCGATGAATTTACCTATCACGTGCACATTACGAATTCGTCATGCCCCTCACTGACTCGCCGGCTGCATGTATTACACGCTTTTTTCAATTTGTTATTGGATCGTAAAGGATTTTAGAAATTCTACAATACATATAGATACCGCTCTTCGATTAAATCTTTCATTCATTGCATTTGTGCACGCTTGAAAGCAGAAGTTCACGGATATTTTAAATTATGTCAAATACTATATTATACAATTGTCAATTAAAAATAACCGATGCTCTTTGTCTCAGCTTTCAGTATCATATAAAATCAAGCAAGTTACCCTAAATTAGATTTAGGCAATTTAATTTTCATTTTCATACAATAAATTGTAATAGACATACATTTACTCTATTATATATTATTTTTTTCTAGGCAAATTACACCGTGCGATACACTTATATAAAATGTTACATTTCCAATTTATCTCTAATTTATATTTATGTTTCTTTCGCACACCCATTTACAATTAACCTTCCTTTTATATCTCCTTTACTTATATTATCTTTTCTGAACGTCCGCTTAAATATGGTTTAAATGTAGAATTGGCATGTGAGGGTGCGATTTTCAAGCTAATTAAACAAGATCACAAACAGCAGCAGCCTTCCTTCGTTTCATTTATTACGTATTTAAATATAAATGCGAGTACGCGTCACAAACTTGATTTTGTGAAGCATACGCTTCTTTTTTTCTGTTCTTCCTTATCGTTTCTTGACTGAAGATTTACATAAAAATTTTTAAATCAAAGAAATTTTACAATTTTAATTTTTATGTATAAATGATTAAGAATAATATATAATATAATAATAATAATAATAATAATAATACTATTTACTCATGTAAAATAATATATGAAAACAATTATATATTATATTATAAAAAAAAAATTTATTAGTATATTTTTGAGCTAAAATAGAATTGCTTCGTCAGAAAGGAAAAAAAACCATTATAGTATAGTTATATTATAGTATAGATAGTAAATTTTTTCAATTTTGGCAATATTATCGGAAAACGTTTTTTTTTTTATCTTCTACAGTAGTTTTTATGCAATAATATTAATAGAAAAATATGTGATATAAAATTACATTGCATATAAAACTTATTTGCCATATAACAAAAATACTATATCAACCTTTCGTTTTTAGCATTTCAATAATTTATATAATTTAAATTATAATATTAATTGTCATTTTTAATGAGAAGTGTTAATTACAAAATTTAGTTTTATCACTAAAAATAAGTAGTTATCAAATTTATTAGTTATAAATGACGTTTCATAAATGCAATATGGATATAAATAATGAAAAAAATTTTAGTGTTTTTCGTAATATATATCCTATATAATATATCATTTGACTAATCGCATTGAAATATTTCAGTAAACCATGAGAATCACATAAATACAATGATAATTTGGTGGATCTATCAAATCCATAGAAGTTTATCACATTGAGGATAACATTTTCAGTCAGAAAGGTATGTTATTTTAAAACTACTGAGATATAATCAAATCCAAAGCGTCGTTCATACTTTTGACGGCTGCTGATAGAATGTGTATAATTGTACGATGATATTTTTCATAGTAATTAAACTTGTACTTTGGTAATATCTATAATGCAAAATTTAATGCTTTCATTGTAAATATTTGGAAAAAAAGTTTTCTAAATTTTTTCAAAATTTCATATATATTATGTATTTTTAATATTATTATGTATATTTCTAAATGGAAATAAGTATTAGGTCATAAGAAATTATAAAGAATAATTAGTAGATGTACGATTCAAAATTTAATAATTAATATAATAATTAATCCTAATTAGTAGTGACTAATAATGAATGCATCGAGTTATTAATATTAAGGTTCAATATTCAATTTGAGCTTCAGAAAAATAAAATAATCAATATATGTTTTATTACTTAAAACTATTTAATACAATTATTTATTGAATATTTTTACAAATATATCTCTGTACTTAAAATATGAAATCATTCCTTTCAAAAGTAATTATTTCGTTGTGTATAGTTATTTTGACATTGTCATGTATGTTATTCGCTATATTATAAGGACACTTTAATTGAAAAATAGTAATACTTCCATTTTAACAAAATGCAATTTGTTATTATAAAAACTTTTAGTAAAAAGCGTTATATTTAAATAAATTATTTGTTTTTCATTTATATATATAAAGCACTATATAAAAATTACAATATTAAAAATTTATATTGTACACCCATCTAATTAATGTATTTATAATAGAGGTGACACTATAATTACTAATTTATTTATATTAAGTTTATTTTATTTACTTGTAGTAAGTTTTTCAAAATGATTATAATATATTGTAAAAATGGAACACTTGCTCGATTATGTTAATGATAGGTATGTTTTAATATATAAATATATATATATATATATATATAGAGACAGAGAGAGAGAGAGAGAGAGCGCCGAAATAAACATCATGCATTAATAGACAAAATTGAAGAGAAAGTTGTTTATCTAGAATTTATTTCTAGAATATTATATTATTTATATTATAATATATTATAGAATATTCTTTATTTATTTCAATTATGTTTAGGCAATATCCGATTTTAAACAGCAATTGCAAATTATTTATATACTTTTTGATTGAGATTATGCATTCAAAAATTTGAAAAGAAACTCAAAGAAGCTTTATTATACCCATTTAACGTAAAACTAAAGCTTTCCATAAAATGTCTAATTGGTTATTACAATGTTAAAATTACAAACAATAGATTTAGATACTTTCATGTGGACTTGGCATTTCCTGATATATATTTAAGAAACAATTACTACAAGATTAAAATTCATTTTCATTAAAAAATTAAAAAATTCGTTTTACGTACTAATGCTAATTATTTATACGATATTTTATCTCTTATTATTATAATTAATAATATATTCTTATAATAGTTTCTATTTTTCATTTATAAACTTTTTATATTTTTTCAATTGTGTATTTGGTTAATACAAGTTATAAAAATATTTCAATTTATTTCAGTTTCATATGGATTATTTTTAAAACACCGTTCCAAATTTTTTCAGACTAAACGCTTTCATTTAAATATGTAAATATAGTTAAAACATTTCTTTTGTAATGCATGTCTAGAATATCAAATAAGTAAAATATTATAACTAATTATTTTATAGAAGAATTGATAATATTTTCAGTATGATGACATTGAATAACTATATTTGAATATAGATAATACATGAACTATATTTGAATATTGATAATGAAGAACGAATGAATGCATGAAAATATACAGAAATCATTTTTCTTCGTTTGGAAATGAATTATTAAACGTAATATAAAGGAATTTATTATATTATAAAAATATAAAACATTTAGTTTTTGTTTAATTATATAACATAAATTTATAATAATTTATGAATAGCTATATTACATTTGTCTTTAAATAAACGTTTACATTATTTACAAAAAAATTAACCATTATTAATGTTATATATATATACATATGCAAGACAGAGAAAGTGCTATTATTATCAATGATATGAAGCCTATTTATTTAATATATCTTATCTATTAATCTTTCAACTATTTTCGTAATACACTTAAGAATTTATATTTTGTTATTTTTAAATTCATAGCTCAAATTAAGGATACTATACTTTCGATACAGTAATTTAATGTCTTATTTAAATAATTTTTCATTTAATTCTATATTTCGTCCATGCACTCACAGTAAACAAATATAAACAGTTCAGCCTTAATAATAAATGTTTGTAATTTTTAAGAACATTATTTTTAATTTTAATAATTTGAAACTATTCCATGTAACTTTTAGAATTTATAAATCAAATAAGGTCATATTTTATATTTTTATAAGAATTAATAATAGACTTAATAATTAATATTAATAAAATATATTATAAGTATAATTTTTCTTTTAAGTAAAAATATTTTAAAAAATTATTTTTCCTTTTATATATTTAAGGAGCAAAAGGATGAGATCAAGTGGAGTTTAAAGAAACAAAAAATATAAATGACTATGACTGCAGTAATAAGAAAACTTCCCATTATTTGGAAATTTTTTACATTATGCGTATAAAACATTTATATTCGATTATTTCATTTATTCATCTTTCTCGTTCGCATATTTTCATTTTTAGTTTTTTCATTTCTTGTTTAGAAAATAGCGATGACAAATTAATGTCACACAAGCAGACGTTTGGTAAATTGATTGCATCTATCAAATATAAGGTTAGAAAATACTGCACAGATTATTCTTTCTTTAATTTCAATCAGAAAATATATTTGTTAATTAAAAATTGCGCGCACGTATAGAAATAATAAATGCTGTGTGAAAATTATTTTCGGTTTAACATATTTCACAGTATAATCGTGTCTAAACACGAGACAAGGTTTTTTACAGTCTTTTTTAATTTTTATGTAGCGCAGTTTATCATAAATTTCAAATATTTCCTTTTTACAATATATAATTTTATGTTTAGCATGTTGCAGAATTAACTTAGTAACTATTTATAGTGACTTATTATATTTAAAGTTAATTGTTGCTCTGAAATTCAAAGTATTACGAGAAAGTGATTTTATAAGATGAATTTTTTTAGGGGTTCTTTGGTGATTTTCACTGAAAAGCTTTTTTTCGTTTTAAAAACTAACCGAGCCAAAAATGTTATTTTAAGGGTAAAATTGCACTTTTAACAAAATTTTTATAAGTATAATTTAATATTTAACATTTGGCCTATACAGTAAAAATAACAATAGAAATTATAGATTTCTATAACCATGTATGTCATATTTAATTTAAATGATATAGAAATTTAAATTACGATAGGCCTTTAAATTATTGAGTAGCACTTTTTAGAATTTTAATGTAAAATTTAAATAAGATAATTTTCAAAAAGAAAGTAATTTTTTTCCCTTAATATTCATGTTTTGTGCAACGATAGGTGCGGATGAATTGTGCAAGGCAGTTGTTTTGAGTTTCAGAGCATATACACATTTTATATACAAAATTCGTAGTTTAAACTTACACAATAAATTTTCTTAATTAGAAGAATGACAATAAATTTAGGCAATGGTTTTTGTAATATTAGTGGTGGGTTTACTAATTTAAGCTTCGCGTTTTAAAACAACAATAATTGGCATAACATTATTCTATCACTGGTTTACAAAGATTTTAATAAGCAATTTAAACTTATTGTTACTACGAACAAAATATTTTCGAAAAAATTCTTGATGAGCTGTTCCATAATTTGTTTAATTTGAATTATAGTATTAAACACATACAGACTGTGGAGATACAGGATAACATATCAAATGGTACTAAATTCATTAGACCTGTTGTACCTAACTCTATTTATGTATATTTTTTACTAAATAAATGGCTACAAAAACTTATCAATATTATTTACAGTTTCAAAGGACAATCACTATCGCAAATCAAATATTTACAGTCGTTTTAATACCAGATGTACATAAAATTTACTCATATATGCTTATAAAATGTAATCAATCATTTTATATTTAAATTTGTTTAATTAGTACAACTTTCACGATTTCTTTTAAATATTTTTATACTTTCGACGTAGTAAATTTTTGTAATTTCAATATTTCGTAAAATTGAACCTTTTGTGTATACATATCTGTGTTTTTTTTTTATTAATATAGTTATACATATTACGGTTGATAACATAAATACGTAAAAACAAAAAATTACAATTACAGAGAACAGATAATAGTAAATACTGATCTTAATCATAATAGTAATAGAAACAAAATAAATATTAAAAAAAATATATTTAATGTAGATTGATACGATGGTTTGTGAAATATGAAAAATATGTAGTTTATTATAAAGTGTAATACTGAGTCTATTTGACTTTATGAAAATTTAGTCAGATATTATGCAATTTATTTAATTTATATATTATGAGTATAATAAAATCATTAAAGTAGGTAAAATTTTATTTTTGATCAAATATGATTATTTTCAAATTAATCACAATGTACTTAAAAAGCGTACAATACATCAAGATATATTATTAAAAACTAACTTTAAACTAACCACATACTGTAGTAATAATATACATAGGTAAGACCTTTTAATTTTAGAAACTTTGGTGTTAAGATTCATAGTAATAATGCAAAATGTGGTAACTAAAAAAGCCAGTAACTCATTAGTTGCATTACATTTATTGTTGTTTAAAGTTAGGACATAAAAAGCAAAATATTTGATTAATATTATTCGTACCTTGCTTACAAATGAAAAGAACAAACATTGAATATGAATAGTTCGAAGAAAATTTGTAAACATTTTATATTTAAAATTTAAATTATCTAACTTAGTAGATTAATAATATTTAAAAATGTTTCCGTTATTAACATTAAAAATATTATTTAAACTATAAAATTATTAATAAAAATAAATACTTTTATAGAAGTGCAATGTTTCAGATAGTTGAGGTAATTAAAATATTATTAAAAGGGTTCAAAAGTGTCGTAATATTACAGCTAAAAGTTCTTTATTTAATTTATTAGTCACGTTACGGATAAAATTATTTGTTTTATAATGAAAGTGAATAATAAAGGCATCATATTCGTGACATTAATGACAATTATTTACTTGAGCGTCAATTAATGTTTAAAAATTACTAAAAAATAAAATAATAAAATAAATAAGTAGTCTCAAAATCATTAAAAATTCATTACGTATAATAACTATAGTAACCATAGCAAAATCTAATAGTACAATTTTTAAAACATTTTGTTATTCTGACGATTTTTAATGTAATCAATTTTTTAATAAATTAATAAATTTTACACACAATTAAAGTCAATAAAGAATAATATTTAAATAATGAAAAAACAGTTTGAAAAATATCATTTTAAATGATAAAATGATCGGATTTCTCATATTAGTCTAACGACTAACGTTCCTCACATCCAGCTAAATATTAACTTACTTTATTTATATACAACATGTGTTTTCGAAAATTAAATATAAAATATATAAATTAAAAAATTATATAATCACAACAGATAGTGTATTCAACTGTGTACGAAACTGTCGTCAATGACAACATAGTAAATATTAACTGATAATAATTGTTTTAGAATATTATCCTACACATTAAATGCTCAATCAATGTCAATATGAAATGCCAACGGCTGCAATGACAGTAAATCCAAATCAATCCATTTTGATAAATCTATAATATATACGTAACGTAGAATAACTTTCAGTAGCAGATCGTTAACGTAAGAGGTGCTTGAATTATAAGTGGAAGCATTACGGACAATTTAAGTTAACTAACATACTAGTACAAATGCTGCAAATTAATTTTAAGATTGAAAATAAAATGTTGGAATTTACTTCAACTATTTTATTTTGCAACTTAATTTGTTACTTTAAAATTGTATGAAGTATGACAATGGTATATATAGTTAATTCAACCAAGAATTTAGGATACAGTAATATATCCTAAAAAATAATATATAACATAACAGTAATATATGCAGCCGCCTTACTTCAATATTATATACTGATGTAGGCACACACGCAAACAAACTATTGTTCATAATCAAAGGTCTTTTATTTTTGAAGATAGTAATATAAATATATATATTAGGGATACTTCTCAATTCAATATTATGTGTATGAGATGAGTTCTGATTTTTCTTACATTTTTCTACATTTTTGAGTTTTGCTAAAACTTGTTTATAAACAAAATGAATGTCCTAATTTATACTACAATTAAGAGCAGTTAATCTATTGAACAATATGTTCATACAATTTTTATTGGCAAGAGATATTATGTCTGAACGCATTTCATCTAACGCAATCAAATAATTACAGATAAGTATAATTATTTTAGTTAGGATTGCTAACATGTTTCTTTTTCTTACATATAAAAATTAGACTTATATGGATCCTTCTAACGGTCAAATTACTCAATATTAAAAATATTTAAAAATTATGCAGGATACAAATGCACGGTTATTAATATAAAGAATTGGGTATGTTTAAATGTAATATTCGCGATTTAATTTGATTTAGCTTTTAATTTCGGTACAATTAAACATTCTATTGATTAAGATTCAACAATCTTGTTGCTGAACCTTTATATGTTCAATACTCTCTGATTTGATTAAGTTTAAGGACGAGTATGATGATCCAATATCAATCTAACTTGCAAGCAACTGCTAACAATGCAACAATTTTGAGAATGAGAATATGGAGGCAAAATAAATAGTAACCTACTGCCAGTGATATAATTATCAACAATGTATATCACAATCCATTGGATAATGAAAGTAACCATAGTAAATTGGATCTTCTTAATAATTCTCGATTATGATCAAGTGAGCTGTTACATGTTAGATAAATGTTACATTTAATGGAATAATGATAATCATTTATAATTGAAATCTACCAATCTTGCTCGTGTTTTCATTAGGATTACTACTATATACATATCAACTTTTATTCTTTAGACTACATTTGTTACGTATTTTTAGATCGCAGAATTAGGGTAGTAAGTAAACGATATGGCCTATTATATACAGATGGCAGGTTGGAATCAGCACAATTATTTATAAATCTGTAGGACGATGAAGCTAATACAAAAATGTACAGCCTATTAAGTTTCATGTCACAATTTAACTTTCTTAATCTTTCGAACTAAATATTTTGTTAGCTACTTATTTTGTTTACTAATATAGATCATGCAACTTAGTGCAATTATTCTACTATCTTGCCATACTTTTAGATCCTATTTAACAAGTAATAAAGATGTAATAAAGATAATATACCAGCAGTATTACACATTAATCATATGCAGAAGTATAAATATTTAGTGTTCATCATTGAAAGTTGTAAAAGATGTAATTTTTTATTTAAAAAAATAAAATAAATTACCAATAACCAATTAAATTTTAAGTTAAAATATTAAATAGAGAAAATTTTGTATTGTAATGATAATAATATAATAAATTTAATATAGTAATAATATATGGCATCAAAAATGTATTTGTCAAAGTATGGATTCTGGAACCTAAGGCTTACTGAAAGTTAGTTCTCCAATAACAGCGGTACTCTTAAATTAATATATAGGAATATGAATATTAATTAAGATTCATCTCAAAATATTCTCAAGGTAACAACACATAGTGTATATATGTATTACCATCATGTTACTTATAATGACAATCCTTCTGTCATTGATTAGAAGCAGTATAGAATTTCATAGTTACTTTTATTAAAAATACTCTATGACAGCTATTTCTGCAAGCTAGTGACTAATAATATTTAGATTGGACATGAGAGGCGTTACTCGCTACAAAATTAATAAATAAAATTATTTGACCACAGAAATGTATACATAGCTGGCTTATACGCATATTTAGTTAATAATAATTGAGAAATGGATTTACATATAATTAATTACACAAAAAAAATTGTGCTTTTAAGTTCGCTATTACAACTATATATACGAGTATCCATAGATTGTCAAGTAATTGCTTGTAAATAATTATATATTTCAGATCACTGAGTATTGCACCTTAAAATAATAATTATCGAAAATTAAATTTCGAATTGTTTTGTACAAAAAAATCCACGAAAATTGTATTTCATTTAGTTGCTTTTTAAATATAAATTTCAACAAAGCTCAAATAATCAATGAAAATGCAATAACCAAAGTTGTCTAAACATTGATTTTTCTATTAGGCTACGTAATGTACCACATGTGAAACTAATTAAAAGATAACTTAAAAAATATAATCAAATTAATTGTAAATCCATATTTTGTCTATGTACTGTTGGAACTTATTAAAATATTGTAATAGAAGTTATACCAAAAGTAATCAGAAAATCTGTTTTTTGATTTTAAATACTGTAAAATTAATTTTTATATTTTCAAATAATAATTCAATTAAAATTACAAAGAGTAAACTTTAAATTTATTTTAATTAATCTACTAAGCTGAGTATAAATTTGTTTACAATTCTAATTTTAGTTAGTTTTTTCTTTTGTAAAATCAGAGATGTATATTCAAACATTCTTTATTTAATATCGATATGCATAAAAATATTTAATAATTTAAACAAATTGAATATAAGATAAGGTGTATCATAAACACATGTTTATTTATAAAACATAAAAATTCTTTTTAATATGATAAAATATAAAAAAAAACAAGAATTAATATCAATACTTTAATCTTTTTCCTAGTATTAAAAGCTTTACAGCTTTTACCTATATTTATATTTTACGTTTAAAGATTACATATTTATAAAATATAAAAATGTGAATTAAAAGATAAATATACTTTAATTAATTTATAATACTATTTGATACTGCTTATGAATTACTTTA
The DNA here is from genome assembly GCA_030522565.1 of Ceratosolen corneri. Classification (NCBI taxonomy): domain Eukaryota; kingdom Metazoa; phylum Arthropoda; class Insecta; order Hymenoptera; family Agaonidae; genus Ceratosolen; species Ceratosolen corneri. The sequence continues at coordinate 24,693 of JAPYYT010000883.1, forward strand.
TTATTTTAAATAGCAAACATTATGGAATTTATTCCTCTATCAAAATAAAAAAGAAGAATAAACAAATCTCGTTGAGTCTTCGCGAAACATATTCATTTATCATTTAAAATAGCAATACTATAAATTATCTTATTATTTAAAATCAAGATAAAATTGATTTCCTATTTACTTTTAGTACAAAATCTCTGTTTAAATAATTATAACTATTAGTTATGTTACAATATTTTTTTTAGTCCTAATTTCAACCTTTCTTGAGCGGGATTCACTTTGATTTTCAACTGCTGTATGAGATCGAAGATTTTCAAAGACGGACCGACTTTGAAGCCGGTAAGGTCAATAATTTGATCCTTGGTGAGGGTTAGTAACATCTTACCGTCAATCTTTTGTTTACTGAAATTGTCGCAGTATGTAGCGCAATCGTTAACACGTAAAAATTGTGCCACGTCAAAGACGTTCCATTCGATTGGCACCAGTTCTCCTAACTCCGAATTTTTTTGCAAACCATCTGCTAACCTTGGGATGTATTTGCTGTATGCAGCAGTCACCTATAAGTAAAATTGTTTTAACAATAAAAATTAATTATAAATCTGTATAATTTTTAGTTTGTTTATACAAAATTAAATAGTTTTATCATATTTTCATTTTTTATAAGCAAGAAAATAATTTTATATATATATTTTTTTTAAGTCTTTACACTACCAATTAATGGATTATTATGAAAATAAAAAAAATTATTGAATATATTTAGAAGAATAAATGAAAAGTTAGATAATTATAAATCGGTTAATATATAAATGTACATGTGTAGTTTTATTCTACTGCTACAGAATTTTTAAGTAATAATCAATAGTTATATAAAAAACGGTATATTATAAAAAAGTATTTAAGATTTCAATTGGAATACTCACGTTTATGTAGGAAGTAGCAGTCCTTTCCTTAGGTGGAGGTGAACTTTGCAAGTCATTTTGGGGCTCACTTGTTGTCGATTGTCCTTGGCCACTGGTCGGACTTGGAAGGGTTTGATCCGGACCTGCAGGTTCTTCTGCTGGTTCTGGTTCTCTTGCTGTAGCTTGTTCGGGTATGCTGCTTTCGAGATCACCGCGTTCGCGTTCAATTTTCGTACCTTGAGCAGGTCCTACTTGTCTATCATAATGTTCGCGTACTAACCGACGCTGTTGTTGTTGCTGATTATTCGGCTGTTGCTGTTGCTCTAATTGACGCGGTAATATATTCTTCGCGTAGGCGGGCTTATTACCGCCGAATTTCCTTAATTTTCGTTTACCTTTACGTTTAAGGCCTCTCGGTGATTTCACTATTGAAAAAATAGAATTTAATGTATTATTTGATTGCACAATGCTGCAACCTAAATGATTTTGAAAATTTAATCAACAAAACATGCGTATTTAAAGATAAATCTTTATAAATAAAGAAAATGATCATAATTTTTTAAATCAAATTAACAATTGTAAAATTATTTAATTTTAGATTTTATATCCAAGAAGTAGCGAAGAAAAGTTCAACAATAAAATAGATGTTTTTTAACAAATCATGTCATCAAATAACACCAGTAACACTTTTATCATAAACCAATTACATAGTTATAAATTTAAAACGATACTTTGAAAACCAATTATATACTGTTATAAATTTAAAATGATACTTTACAAACCAATTACATATTGTTATAAATTTAAATCGATACTTTAAAAAATATGTATATTAGAATAATTTTTTAACTTAAAATTTAAATTCATATAGATGTCATATTTTTAAATAGTACAAGTAAAATTCAAACGATTTCAATTTGAATGCTATACTTGCTTTAGAAGACCTTTTACACATTTTAGTAAATCAATCTAAATTTAATACAAACATTCTAACAATCTAAATTCAAACATTAGCTAATTGAATAATTAATGATTACCATGATATTCCTTAAAATTAAAAGCTATTACCTACCATTTACTAATTATAACAATTACTTAAAAATATTTAATTTAAGAAATTTAATTACATCATACATTTTAAAGATCAGTAAGTTTCATACCTGTAGGGCTAGTATTTTTTGTATGTACTCGTGGTCCTTCTAATTTATGATCAACTAAGTCACACCAACCAACCGGATAGATATCAGGACTTTGGCAATCTAACCATTGATCATACTCATCCTCCCATCCATCAAAATGAACTCTTAGCAATCTACCAATTACTCTAGTGATTGTTGCTACACAAACCAATCGAGGATCCATTAAATCTGCAGCTTCTAATCTCATACCCTCTATAAATCCATGCTGAGGGATTTCCTACAAAATTGTTTAAAGTTCTTTATTACAGTAAAAAATTTCTGATTTTATAATGTATATTACACTATCAATGAAACTTAATTAACTCTATAAAATATTTACAATTATTCATATTATTTAAAATTGGATCTAACAATTTTATATTCAATTTTATATTATTCTTATATTATTGTATAATTATTTTATACATATTGTTCGGGAACTAACCAAATTGTGTACTCTCCCCAAGATGGTGTAGGGGAGAGGCAGATAGTGAATGGGGAGAGATAGCACGGTTGAAATATGCTGAAATGAAGACGGCGAATGTAATACTGTAAAACTGTCTTTATTGAAAATATACGGAAATAATGATGTTATTTCTATTGAATATATGTTGAAATATAATGTTGTCTTTACATTGATTTGTGTAAATTCTGCACTAACACAATATTCTGGCGTAATTGAATACCGCGAAGCTTGGATTGATTATGATTATGATTATAATTATAATTATAATGTTTTTAGGTGATTTGCTTCCGCGACCGTAATATTCAGGCGTAAATTGAATACCGCGAGACTTGGATGAACGATTAATTATATAGTATAGATTAATATATAATTTATAGTATAGATTAATGTTGATTCTTAGTGTAGTATGTTTATACTGATTTTATATATCATTAATTTCGTCGGAGTCTTGTCGAACGCATAATGTGAGCTAGGTGTTCTGCGGCGTTCAATGCGTGATTAAATACCGATTTGGTCACACTAGGTGTAATAAATATGATAAATACTGGTCGCTATCAGCGTTTTACTGCTTGTTACTTCCCACTTTAATCCTCGTTGGGCTTTACTGGACGGCAGAACCTGGAGTTTTGATTGCTCACTCTATCGGTTTGATCGGTCTATCGATGACCGTGACACAGTAGAAGAGCCAACATGGAAATATATCTATAATGGTAGCGACAGGTTACCAGCGTTGTGTCGAAGCTTCGTTGTAAATTTCACTGATAGCTGTTGTTGAGAAAATAAGACCACTATATTATGCTTTAAAATATGCCTTGAAAAGCCGAACGAATTATAACCGGCAGTGCACGTGATATTTAATTTGGATGCCCCCCCCCCTCACACTTCCCGTAGCGGGAAGTTTTGTTGATTGCAAGAAAACTAATTTTCTGTTCTCATTGAAGCATAAGCGAAATAGTGTCAATGCCCTTTTAATGGAGGAAAGCGAAGTGCCGGCGATGAAATGGTAGCAGCCCATCGGGACGTATGGCCGCAGCCTACGCGGTTGCACCGACATCTTAAAGCATAGTTGCATTTTTCATGACTTCCAATTTGGGTCGGTTCGTTAAGAAAATTTCACGAAATGTAGCAATTAATCTGTTTATGCCTAGTAGGTCTTGTTCGTTGTTTTTACTGGGTTCGTATTGCAAGACACGTGATAGTCCTAGATCATTGTCTAAATCTTGTGAGGCTCAGTCCAAGTAAAGACGATTGTATAATTTACAAACAAAGGGGTAGTACCGACGATCGAGAAACCAACGCAATCAACAAAAATTATAAATGTGTTAAAAACTTACTTAATTTTCTTATGTTATTACTTCTTATTTTAAAAATCTTGTTTAGTAATTTTTTATTTTTTAATTAATTTTTTATTTGTATAATTATTATTATGAGTTGACAAATTTAATAAATTATTTATTTTTATTGTAATAGAATTATTAAATGCTTACTCGATTAAAAAGTTCTGCTGGGGCTGGTATCGTATTAGTCTCTTCTAGATAAGAATCCCATGTGAATGTCGTTGGATCGTACCCTTTTGGTGGCGTTAATGGTAAACCATGTTGTGCGCAAAATCCTACCGGAAAAATACAAGGCGAACATGAATGATAGCAGAACCAATCAGAGCCACTTGTGTCTTCATCATAACTATCGATCCTTATCATAATGTAATTATCCTTCAGTACTTTCATAACTGTAGCTGCACATATGGCTGATAGATTTAGTGGATCAATTGCTTCAATTTTCATGCCTTCCCGAAAAGTATATCCATAATGCGCCAAATGATTCTTGGTTAGGTAGAAAAAGTCACTCTTTGCATCATCCTCACTTAGAATAATTAAAATATATTATTTTTAAGATTGTATACACAATTCTAAAAATATTAGTAAAATTATAATATGTATGATTCAAATTAGAATACTAATTTTGATACACAGTAAGTTCAATATTTACTATACTTTTTTTTTGCTATTTTATATATTAATTTTTAAAACTAAGATATTATAACATTGATTTTCACAAATGTAAAAATAAACGAAAATTTAATATCGGTCAAATATTTTAAATAAATTAAAAATTGATTTTATAATTAATCAACAATTATCATGAAATATTTTAAATATATTAAAAATTGATTTTGATTATTCAACAATTATCATGAAATTTTTTTACAATATTATAAAAACAAACAAAATAGATATATAAGAACAACTTTTATGAAAATTAATAAATTAATATACATATACAAATGTTTAAGAATTCTTCTAACACCTTAATTTTCCCATTTCTATGCATTGTAGATATTCAGGACATGCATCTAAGGTTTGACCGATATGTTTGGCCCAACCAACAGCATGAATCAGAGGCGAATCTTCATGGCACCAGAATCCATTATCTTCTGGTGATGAGTCGTAGTAACGCACATGCAAACGTTTACCCACAATTTTTTGTATGGTAGCTACTTTCACCTGAGAGATACGATTTTTATCAACAACCTCGAGATGTAAGCCGCAACGAAAACGAGATTTCATACTATCGTTAACTTTGCTATAGAAGTTGGTTGGAAGAGTTCGAGCTCCAGTTAGTCGACGCATAAGAAAATCCTTCCAGTCCTTATATTTATTAGCTATTGCTACATTTAAAAACAAAGTATTAAGTTTCGATTTTAATTTTAATTTAAACAATTTAAAGAAACTATTGAATCAGAATTTAATTGAAATATATCAAAAATTAATCAGCTTTATTAAAAATGATAAATTACTGATAATGAATTTTTTATTTATTAAGAACGTAATAAAACATTGTAATAAATTTTTTCACACGAACATGTAATAAAATAAATTTTAATATGTAATTGTATAGAAAAAATTTATAACTAAAGAATTAAGTAATTATATAAAAGCTCACTATTTGGTGGAATGAGCGGTTTTCCAATAGTTGCGCACCAGCCAACAGGATGTATATCATTAGAACAAAGAGAGACCCAGAAATCTTTTTCTATACTATGACCAAAACCTTCATATCTTAATAGAGCTCTATAACCAGAGATACGAAGTACAGTTGCTACCCAAAATGAATCTGGAAAAGCTTCACAAACCTCATCGCAGTCAGTATTTTCTACTTCCACTTTCATACCAACCGATATATTATCCCATATTTCTGATATTGGTGCCTATAAACCAAAAAATTTATGTCAATTGTGTAAAGTACTAGAAAAAACGAGTGATTGTATTAATTTAAATTAAAATTATTATCTTAATATATCTGATTTCATACTTACATGTTTAAAACACGAAACAGGAGCTGCGCAAAAACCTGGCGTTTTTAATTGAGGTGTCCAATCATATGATCCAGCCATTTCAGCTGTTCGTTTTCTTCTAACTGGTAATTCTTCTGGCATAACTGGTTCAGCAGGTATTACTGCTTTTATTTTTTCTTTTTTTATCTGCTCTTTAGGTTGAATAACTTCTTCTTTTATAGGTATCTATTAAACAAATATTGTATAAGAATATGATGAATAAAAATTGTATATAATATACTCTTTGAATTTTTTAATCTAACTATGAATTATTATAATACAATCATATTATTATTAATATAAATATTAATACAATGATTATTAAATTAATGAAGCTTCTTTTTTATCATCAAGTATGAATAACTGATGACTTTTTACCTTGTGCAATGGTTTTACATCATTTGATAAATTCACATCTACATTTTGCTCTATAGAATGAGTTGGACTATAAGTTGAATCTGCATGAGGCGCAGTATGTTCTGAGGATCGAGCACAAGCTCGACTACAAAATCGTCGTTCTTTTGTATAAAAGGCATGTTTAACTCCAATGGCACCGCATTTTTCACAAACGGCTATAAAATATTTGATTCTTATATGAATAAATTTCATTTCATTTGAGCATTTATCCATGCATAATATATACATGTGTGTGTGTGTATTTAATTGTTTAACATAACGTTTTCATGTATATTTGATTTTAAGGTACTTAACGAATAAATAAAAAATAAGATTTATAATACAATTTATTTTGATTAATTAATAAAATTAATTTAATCGAATACATAATTACGTTAAGTAATAAATTTCTGATTTAAAATAAAAATTTATGTGAAACACACCTATACCATCTTTACGAATTGGTATAAAATTTAAATCCGTATGAGGTTGGTATGCTATTGGTGTTTTTAAAACTAAGCCTGGATGCTTAATGGGTTTAATTTTACGATTTCGAATATCTTGTGTTTGTGTAGCTGCATTACTCACTACTTGCTCTCTTTCTTCATCAACTGTATAATCTTCAAGACCAAGATACTCATTCATATCTTGTCCATCAGTTTGGTCATACTCCTGAAAATTTTAATATTATGTATTGTTTTTAATTTTTAAAAGATAATAAAATTTTCATAAATAACATTAGTAAGAAAAACTAACTTGTTGAATATCTTGAACATCCACACCATCCATAGGTTCTTCTGATTCAGAGCACTCATTATTAAATTGCGGAGCCAAATATCGCACCATAGTGGTTGGTGGAATTTGATGATTTCTTATATCATCAAAAGAATGGGGTCCATGAGAATAAAATGGACTTTCTGCTTGTCTGGGATCTATCATAAGTTCTTGTGTCGGATCATTATGAACCATCATATCTCCCATCCAGACCATGCCAAGCTCTGGCATGCCAGGAATAGCTGCATAAACTGAAACATAAACAAATATTTATTATATTTAATATATATAATAGTTATTATATATAATATATATATATAATTTTATATATAAGTTATTATATATAAAAATCTTATTCAGAGAAAACAAAAGTGTTTTAACAATGTATTTTTTTAAATCATTTGTAGATTTGATCAAATTCAACCTTTTACATTGTTTATGTACGACATTTATTTTCACATTTATAATATCGTTAAATTATAGTTTTTACCAGGCACTTAACTAATAAAAATCGTTTTTGACAGTATATAAATAGCAAAATATATCTTACATTTTTTAAAAATAAACACAGTAATTATTAGTAAACGATTTCCATTATTTAAAATAGTCTAGTAATATTAAAAAATTTTAATAGCCCAATGTTTGTAGATTTTTTTTTCATTCTACTTTATAGATTATAATCCAAACATGAAACATATTTAAATATTATATATTTATTTTTGTTGATGTTCATTAAATAACTCCAAATAAAATATTCACTTGAAATAAGTCACTATTTAAGTTAAAATTATAAATTTTGTGAATTTATTACAAAACCCTTATGACCAATAACAATAAAGCCTTATCACGATTTAAGCAGTAGTAACAAAGGATGCAAAGGATACGAAAGATTTGTGGTCGAACACTGATTGTTTCGAAAGCGACGCCAGGCGTCGTTTCCTGAATTTCCAAAGATGTACGTAACTCTAACCTTCAATGCTCACCAACCCTGCCCCAAACCAAAGATTAAAAAGCAACGATGCTTGGGTGCATATAAAAAAAGCGTATACTTACACATGCTTATGTTGATAGGGCCCTTGTCGCATTCGCTACAAAAAATTATAAGTCCATCGAAGAAGCGGTAATAGAAAGTACAATTACAGGATAATGAAGCAGAGGGTCATCGAGTGCGTGTGCATGTGCGCGTGCGCGTAGGTAGGTAGACAGGCAGACAGACAGGCAGGTAGAAAGGTATGTAGGTTGGTGGATGGATGGATGGATGAATAAGTAGATGGAGATAGCTAGATACACGTGCATGCGTGTCATGTGAGTTGCATGAATACGTGAGTAAATGTGTGAAAAATTGAGAGCGAGAAGATATAAAATCCAAGAAGGTACACCAAAAGAAGGAAGCATTGTTAAAGAGCATACGAACCATTGGGAGCTTGCATGTCCATGATTGTCTAACGAGTTAAGAAGAAGCCAGCGACGATCTTTCGGGGTGACTCGTACCCTTGATTCTCGCTTACTAATCGCTTTTGGACTATACTTTCCGCTTTTCAGCAAAACGCAACTCCGGCCTCAAGCACCCAGCCGAATATTACCGGCGCTTTTCACGCCGCTGCTCCTGCGCGCGACACTTTTCTTTCTTCATCCCGACGCCGCTGGGCATAACAGTGGCGCGGTCTCGCAGGACTATCATCAGCAGGGGTCCCCTCACCTCGCGGATAAGCGTCTTCGTACGACGGCGAGCGCGGCGCTGCAGCCGAAGAGAGGCCGCATATCCTCTTCTTTCCTGCGTCTCCTTTCTCCTTCTTTTTTGTATGCTCGTTCCACCTTACTCTTTTGATTCGTGTCTCTGTCCGCAAACACCGCGAACAATGACTAAAAAAGGAATCCAAAAAACGGCGACGATGATTCTCAACCCACATTCAAGCTCGAAAAAATATTCCTCGCTGTGATCATCATCCGTAAACTGAAATCCGAGGATTCGCTCGGTCTATGCGCAGTGCTCCAGTCCCTTCACGACAGACTTTTGGTCTATACGTGGAGGTGCTGCCGCGCTTCATCTCCTCCACTCCATTCACTGCCCTTTGTGGCGCTTTGTTTAAATCTTGTATAGCCATCGGCATTGCCATGGACATTTACTTATCGTTGCACAGCTTCGCTTTTCTAGGCTCTTCTACTATATCGGATAAATCCGCCGTTTGAACATCAATCAGCAACTGCCGAGTGCTTCAGCAAACCTCCTACTTTTCTACCGACTAACAGACAAGCCAACTGCTTCCTTGTTTATAAAATATTCTCATCTTTTTATTTACATAATATTATACTTAAATGGTGAAAATATTTTGTCTATTATAATCAAATATATATATATATATATATATATATATATATATATTGAAATTTTACTATAGATTTCAACTTTAGTTTATAGAGCTTATTATTAGTCTAAATTCAAACTAATACGTGGCAGTGCAGTGTTTTACTTTAAATAAATATACACAAAAGTAATATGATAATTAATGGCGAATTAAAGTAATAAAGAAATATATTAATAAATATAGTGAATAAAAGAAAGAAAAGTGAAGAAAGAATAGTAAAATCAAAAATTTTGCCGATTTATGTGATGATTTATTTAATTTTTTGATTAGCTATTTTAGTATTCTTATGTGTTCAATTTTATTATTTATAAAACATATACATGTATTAACCAACTACTGAAAGTAGTGTAAGTGATCAAGTCATAATAAAGATACCAAATTGTATTATAAAAATTAACCCTTTCCAAAATTATTTGTTTTAATTTTTTTCCCATTCAATTCTGATAATTTTATTTATAAAAAGTTATATATGTATAGGATGTATGAAGGGGTTGTACTTAATTTTGAATTTAGTATAATGAACACATTGTATGCTTTGAATAGTGTAATATGTATTCTTAATAATCATCAAAATTATATTAAAATTACTTATATTTTAATAATTAACATGGATACACACATACGCACACGCACACATAATTTTAAAAATATTTTAATGAATAAAATTCATAAGTATTTCATATTGAAAAAGTTGATAAATAAATTTATAAAATCGATAAAATTTCCAAAAGTCAATTAATATAACTCTGTATTCAAGATAAAGCATGCCAATATGGTAAAAATTATAATATACAAATAAAGGATCATCTTATTTAACGGTAGATCTAGTTATATCATTAGTAGCATGCAATTGATATTCAATAATGCAATATAGTTACATTCAGTACTGAAAAGAACTTTTTTATTCGTTTTGCATTACGATTGTTATTTTTATTATTTTCCTCTTCACAATTCAAATGCATTGAATATGAATAGTATGCAAGGTAACAAATAATAATTGTTCGATCTTCCAGAATCTATGTAATACAGCTTCATGCTGTTCTTGCTCGCGCGCTTGTTTCAAATATTTTTGCAACAAATATGGATCTTAATAAGGAAATTGAAAGAAAATCAGTCATTTAGAAACTTAAATAGTATCTGACCAGTGTTTTACGTTCTATCCTGTACAGTTAACACAGTGTTTTGCATTCTAATCTACTGTTTAATTTCCGTTTAACCTGGTTCTCATCCTTAGCGCCATACTTATTGCGCCAAATCTTTGAAGCAAATGCAACAACTAAATAATATGAAGCTGACGTTGCGTTAATTTTAGAAAATTGCTCAGATTTTATTCGTTGAATAAAAGAAATGGTATAAAATATTTATAATAAAGGTAGTAACGGTACACCCATTTGCCATATTTATAATGAAGATCTAAACTCAACAACTCTCAATGATATATGTTATATGAAATAATATTAATCGATATAACATTGAAAAATAAAATACATAAATATATAATAAAGCTAGCAAACATTTTCAAATAATATTGGAATAATCTATAGTTGAATATGTTTACATATATTAAATATTAATTTATGTATAAAATGTAAAGTAACGATTTAATTATATTCAATTTCGTTATTATTAACAAATCAAAAAATTATTTGTTATTTAAAAAATAATATAGTATTTTAGTATTAGCATTTGTTTCTATATGTTGAAATTTCATATAGAAATTAGGAATATTTAAGAAAACCAATAAGGTTTCATTTTCATTGCGCTTGCCTCAAATAAGTGTACTCACTACTTTTACGGATTTATAACGATTTATCGATTAGACATTAAAAAAAAAAAGTTTGATATAACATTATGTAACGACTACATATTTATATACATTTATTTAATTATGATGTAATATATATGAATAGTATAAGATTAGTGTTATAAAACTGCTATTGTTACGAGAATATGAAGGTAAAAGAAATCAATAATTTTGTGAATTTAAAATTATTATATATATATATATATATATATATATATAAGTATGTATGCATTTGAATAAAAATATATATTAAATATTATCCATAAATTACATTTTCTTATATTGATATATAGAAATAATAATGAAAACTCTATCAACATTTAATTTAAAAGTACCATGGGGTCACATTGCTGGGAAAGCATGGGGTAACATAAAAAATACTGGTGTTTTAATGGTACATGGAACCTTGGATAATGCTGGAGCATTTGATAGATTGATAGCATTGTTACCACAAAATTTTTATTATGTTGCTATTGATTTACCTGGACATGGATTTTCATCACATTATCAAAATGGAATCAAACTTAGTTTTTTTACTTATGTACTATCAATAAAATATGTTTTAGATGAATTGCAATGGAAGCATGCAATTTATATAGGTCATAGTTTGGGAGCTCAACTAGGTTTATTTTTTTCACTAATTTATCCAAAGAGAATCCAAAAGTTAGTTATAATTGATAGTATTATTCCAGAATTAATTGTAAAAGATCAAATAATTCCAAGAATTAAAATCGAATATAAATTAATTTACAAAAAGTATAAACAAAATAATTCACGTCATTATACAAAAGAAGAAGTTATGTTTGCTCTTAAACATTTAAGGAAAAATTGCTTAACTTCTGAAGCAGCAGAGGCATTATTTGAAAGATCCGTTACAAAAGTTGATGAAAATTCTTATATTTATAATCGCGATATAAGAACAAAGATATTTATTATACCTTTAATGACTTTAGATCAATATTTACATGTATTGAATGAAATAAATGGTGAAATATTATTAATAGCAACAGAAACTCTATTGTATCAAAAGCACATTATGTTTGAATTATTCAATTTTTTAAAAAATTGTAATGTAAATATTATTAGAGTCAGAGGAAATCACGATGTTCATAACAATTATCCAGAAAGAATTTCAGAGGATATATCAAGATTTATTGAACATTTTTCTTGTAAACTTTGATTTTAAGTATTATTATAAAAATGATATTAATAATGTTTAAATATTTTATAAGTCTTACTTGCTAATAAATATTTGTGGGTTATGTAGTAGTTAAAATGATTTTATAGAAATTTATAAATTATATTGTATAAATAAATAAAAATATATTTTATATTTAAAAATGTCATTACATTACACTAATTTTCACCAAATCTTGCATTTGTTGAATTTTTATATTTATATCTTCGCCTTGTAATGCTTTATTTTGTAATTCATTTTCAAATACAATTGCTGTGTGATTCATAAATGATCTATTTCTTTTAGTTTCATAATATTTATCATTACCTATATAAATTTTATACCAACATATTAAAGCATTTGGAGCAATTTTACATTTTGCTAAATCGATTTTTCCAAAATTTATAATTGTCTCCTTCGTTTCTGATTCATCAATTTCAACTAATGTTTTTACATCTGATAAAACATTACAGTTATATAAACTTGAATTTAAATCAAAAACTTGATTTATCTTTAAAATATATATTATTTATTTAATTAAAATATATAATTTTATTCTAAGCATTAGAATTTTATTTATTACCTTGAATTTATTTATAAAATCTGCTATTATATATTTAACATTTTTTACATTCAAATTTGAATTATCTATTTCTTCTACAGGACTACATTCATCACTTTCATTATCATTATATATATCAGGAAATAAATTCTAAAATAAATTTCTGTATAAGTAAGTTAAATTTTAACAATTTACTTATTCTGTAACTATATATATAATATTTACTAACAGTAGTATCTGATAATCTCAAATTAGTACATTTTTGAAGATTGTTGTCTTTGACTGAAATCATTTTTGGTAATTCTTCAGAATATACAAGTTGTCCCATAAGAAAAATTCTCTTTGGAAATAGATAACCATTTGAACTCAATAAGCATCTGTAAAATAATAATTACTATTACTTATTAATGCACTTAACAATTTAGTTTATGCACTAAATGAGAAATACACTTTTTTTTACTTTGATTTTTTAAGTAAATTAAATATTTTCAATATATTTTTTACCAAGTTAAAATTATATTACTAAAATTGAAAAATCTTATAAGATATTTTAATATAAACCTGTAAACTTCACGATAGTTTTGTTGGCCACAATTTATTAATTCTCCTTTCATATCAAAATCATGAACAATAATAGTATCTAAGGTGTCAATAATTTCATTAAAGTCAGATATAAAATAAATTTTTCCAATAATATTGTTTACTTTAATTATTTGATTAATGAAATGTTTTAATGCTATATTATTTGTTTGATAATATAAAATTTCACAATTTTTATTTTCTTTTAATATTGTTAGACCATATATTGGAAAAGGACATTTATCAAAAATTGTTTTTAAATATTCTTCTTTGTTTGAATTTGCTGCTTGAATTAAGGCTGTTATATATTCTTCATCATTTAAAAATGTAATTATATCTCTTGGTAATTGGTAAATAAGTTGATTTGGTAAATTTATATCTTTATGATCTAACTGATATGAACATTTCAACCTTCCATTTAAAATTTGTGCCATTAATATTAATTTATCATTTGTTTTAACATTTTGTGGAAACCCTGGAAATACTGCTAATTGCCAACAAGATTTTCCTTGAGATGAATCTAATGCTATTTCTTCATCTAGATTTAATTTAAACCAGGCTACCAAACCATCAATGACGCTATTATAACGACAAACAGTTTTGACTATTTCTTTGACTCCATCTTTCTTAAAATAATTTAATTTATTTATATCATTAAAATTGATGTCAAGTATTGGTCTAGGCTCTGTAATATAATTTATGTTAACGTTTTCTAAATTTTCAGTATCATAGTAATCTTCGTCAGGTAAAATAAGTATATTATCAAAATTTAAAGATCCAAATTTAATTTCATTAAATGAAACAGAAGTTCTAAATCGAATGTATTCAGATTCAACTGCTGCTACATATAATGTTGCAGACATAGGTATAATAATACCTGTACCATTTGAGGCTAAAAGATTATTATGTGCATCAATTAATGTTGGTATAACTAATTCCCCAAATAAAGCTGCATCAAATATTTCTGTAACTATCAATTTTACTCTATAATTAAAAGTATAACAATATTATAATAAATACAAATAAAACTTTGGTTATAGGTGTTTATAAATAATTTATGTTTCAAACCTTTCAGGTATATCTTCAGGTATTTTTAAATCTATTGATGGTTTACATATCAAGTTAATATCTGCTGCCTTATTTTTATTAAAAACTTTTCTTGCAATATTACACATTGCTGGTGAATATTCACAAGCATAAATTCTATGAGCACCTGCATCTCTAGCATACAAACTTAATAATCCTGTACCAGTACCTATATCTAAAACTGTATCGTAACCTAAACGTATTCTTTTTGTGATTGCTTGATAAAATGCATGATTTCTACTTTTATCATTTAACATTGTGAAATGCCATCTATCAACAGCCATGCTATAAGCATTTTGTAAATTTCTTTCAGCTGGTAAAAAGTTTTGATCTGCTTCTAATGCTCTTTGTAAATACTTTATTGCTCTAAGAGATTCTCCATTTCTAAAATAACATTATCCTTAATTAGTTTATCAATTAAAAATTTATTTACTTAATCACACATTTTATTAATTATATTGTTTACTAATTGATAAATTGTAATTAGCATTAATAAAATATAAATAGTATAATAAATGAAATCAAATATATATATATATATATATTACCGTA
Source organism: Ceratosolen corneri (assembly GCA_030522565.1). Classification (NCBI taxonomy): domain Eukaryota; kingdom Metazoa; phylum Arthropoda; class Insecta; order Hymenoptera; family Agaonidae; genus Ceratosolen; species Ceratosolen corneri. The sequence goes on from JAPYYT010000883.1 coordinate 39,854, forward strand.
ACAAATGCGCCGCAAAATTATTTAGCATTACTGAATTATAAGGAAAAATTTCAAGTGAATTTTTATAGCATTTGATAATATCGTTCATACGATTTTTCTGTTCTAAGTGAATTCCCCATTCACCTATTACAAAAATAATAAAAAAGTCAATATAATATTTATTTAAAATTTAAATAATAAGCAATGTGTAATTAATACATAAGATTGTAGTAAATCTTTTCTTGAGTTGTACTCTCTTGGATGGACAAAATTCTAATACTGCAGTATAATAAGCATAGGCTTGACCGATGTTTCCCTTAGCATCATGATCCAAAGCCTTCTTCAATGAAAGTTTTATTATTTCCTCAACTTCTTGCATTCTGGCTTCAAAACATTATTTCAATAAATTATTTATAAACCAATTTTGTATGGTTCCTTATTTTAAATAAACACATAAACAAGTAAAAAAAATTAATTTTTATAATTTAACTATCAAATATAGTATGACTAATTTCATTTTATAAAAATAAAACATTGTATTTTAAATATATTGAAAGGCATTTTGTTTGATGGTACATTTTTTATAATTATCTTTCATTTGTCAATAATATAATAATTACATAAATTGTAATTTGTATATTAAGTGTAACATATTACCTTATAATTATATTTATTTAATAATCTTATTAAACTAATAGATGATAAATATCGTATCAAAATAAAATTTGTTAAAAATTAAATAAATCTGTAAATGGAATATAAATAAAGTTCTGTAATCTATATTAAAAATAACCAATAAGGTGAATTATCCAATTAGTCAATTTTACATATACTGTTAGTTATGTTTTACTATTCTACCATAAAAGTAATTATAAATATAATTTAATTTTAAAAATTAATTTATTATTCATTTCAATTATAAAAAGTATTTACTGGTAATTTAATGATATTTTTATCGAACTTATGATTATACATTTACTGTGTTTTATAAAATTAATTTTAAACATTAATCTTTCTGTACAAGTAGCTAAATATTTTTATCTCAATTTGTAATTAAAGTATTAGATATCCGTAATATTCAATAAATTTGTTGTTTATTTACATTGTGCATTATTCGTAATGGCATAGGAGGTACTTTGGTCCGTCATCTGCTACTTTGATGCGCAAAAACGTTAAAGTCTGTTCGGGTGCAGGTATTTTGTTGTGCATACGAGCTTTAAATTTTTATTCATATGCAAATATACATGTTTAGAAACAAATCAAGAAAATCATTATTCTAATATAAAAATAAATGTACTTGGTATCATAGCTTTACTGTAAAAAATATTTGAATTTCAAATAGTTTGTATATCAATCAGTAGTTTTTTGTAATACTATTCAAGTTCTATTATATTTACAGATTAATAACCTCTAATTTTATATAATTAAAATATTGTAAGATAATAATTTAAATACATATTTGTTCATAATTCAGTATATTAAAGAATTACCATGAAAATTTAATTACAAGCATATTAAATAAATGGCTAATTTTCAAAATTAATTTAAATATTGAATTAAAATTTGAAATTTTTATAATAAAATGAATTAATTATATATATTATCATAATCATTGACTTCAATAAAAATTTTTACACCTTATTTTATATTATATAAATATGATTATTTAAAACAAAATTTTATATATATATATATATATATATATATATATATATATATATTATTATTATCACTAATTAAGTCAAATAAATTAGAAAAATACTAGTAAAATAAATTTTATTTTCAAAACAAAATTTAATGTAATTGATTTACTGTAAAGATTGTTAAGTGTGTATATGCTTTGTTTTGAGGCTACATAGTTAATTAACTTTAAACTCAATTATAATTTAATAATTTTACTTTAACTGCAGTCATATTTATATTTTATTTAAGATAAAATACTAAAAAAAACTTAATATTTTCTTATATTATTAATTTTCATTCTTAGTATTATAATTATACTAAACGTTATTTTATTATTATGTTCTTTGTTTGATATATATATATATATATATATACATACATTTATTCCTTCTCATTCCTATTATATTTTCAGTATTTACTGTTTAACTTTGCATACGTATATTTATTCATATATACAAGAAAATGTCTTAACTGTAAAAAATTAGATATAATATAAACATTTAATGTAATTTCTATTTTTTGAAAATATTGATAGTTAAAAAACAATTTTCTTTAATAACAAATATAAGGCGAATGTTATTCTTAAAATGAATCATAACTGTAATATGTTCATTATTTTTATTAGTGGGATTATATTTTAATTAATAATCATGAAAATATTATATTAATAGTTTAAAACATTATTTAAATCTACGAAAAATTGACATTTCAATTTATAAAAGTTATTTTGTTTGATTTTTTGTAATTATCATTTGATTTATATTTCAACTTATATAAATAGCTGATTTTTTTAGTTGGTAAAAAAATTAAAAAAATATTCATCAATACTCGTTCATAATTATTGATAATTATAATAATTTATAAAATTTTATTTTTGTACATGCGTATACATGCAATTATATCATTTAAAGGTTTTGAATAGTGTACATAATTTTCGCCTATAATATATGAAAAATGATTAAAAATACATTCTATTTGTATATATTTCATATTTATAGTATCACAAGTATATAATTTTAATAAAGTATATATCTTATTATTAAAACTAATTTAAATGTTTGTATAAACTTTAACATTAACTTAAAAAATATTTAAAGCAAATTATTTTTACTGAATTAGCTTTTTAACATACAACTTGTATGTTCTATTGTTTATTTTACAATATATTGAAATTTCACATTTTTTTAAAAATACAGTACTCTAATCATCATTACATAATTAGTTTAACTATTATAAATATTTTTTTCTACACATATTGACAAATGATTCATATTTATTATTTTCATATTTATTATTATTCATATTTATTATTTATTTTATTATAAATGTATTTCCTAAGATTTCCAAACTTGGTATTTGAATCGTCAAAAAAATATTTTAGTAAATACTAAAATTTCTATAATTAATACATTTTTAATTACTTAACCTGATATATACAAACACATAATAATATAATAAATCGTGATAAAAAAATTATAACTCATTGTTTTATGAATCTAAAAAGAAAATTTAAGATTTTATTTATTTGTTACAATTAAATTAAAAATTTAAACTTTTTTATAAGGTTGTATTATAGTCTATTTACATTAAAAGCACCGAGTACACTTATTTCATACTTCATCATCATACATTTGAAGATGATCTAATCTCATCTTATTGTTTTTATCAACTTTTGCTAATTTAATTGGTTTGTTGTTATTGGTTTTTTTTTTTGAAGTTTTACTTGTTCCAACCAAATACTCAGGCATTATAATTTTATTATGTCTAAACTCTGGTTTAAAATCTTTCTTATACATGTCTTCATTTTTTTGTGGTTTTCGAAATGAAATAGTATTTTTATGTTCATTAACTGGTATAAATTTTTTTTTTACATCTATACTTTCATTTTCTGGTTTATTATCTAAATCAATCGTCACTTTTTCTGACCAAATATTTAGTTTTTCTTTGAATTTATATAATTTCTCTATCTCATTTTGCTTTCTTTGTCTTAATTCATTTAAAAATAGGAAAGCAGTTTCAATATTGGTTTCATTTGAAATTTCAGACACATTATCTAAACTATAACATGTCCATTTAGTAGGATTTTTACGATAATCTGGTATGATTCGAACATTAGAATGTGGAGCTGGACCTTCAGGACGTTTAAATAAACTTTGGCGTCCTCGAAAACCTTTGATTTTACTCTTTATATGTGGTTTAACAGATAATTCTTCTAATTTTGGCACATGTGAATCTTTATGATTATTATGTTTATTTAATGATTTTTCTGCTAAACCTAGTTGCTCATTCAAATGCTTTTGACGATCCACAAAATTATTATTAACCCAAATACAACTATCTTCTGAATTCATATTTATCTTAAAAACAATAATACAATATTATTATAAACACGAATTTATTTAATTATTAAAAGTAATATATTCTAAATATGTTGCATGTTTTTAAAAATAGGTTAGGTAGGTATTTCTAAGATGTCATTTGTTCGTAATGTATGCACATGTGTATAAATTATATCATAATATGAAAGTATTTAAAAATATTATTCCTGTTAACAATTATCAATTAATTACAATATATATTCATTTATAAACATTATAAATTATATTGTAAGTGTTAAGTAATTTCAATAATGTAAGGTGATACATGGTTATCATGCACCTCATTGAAAAATCATCAAAGCACATACGCCTAAGCAGAAGTTGAGTACTATAGATGATGAAACTCTGTTGATAAATTGTTATGAATAATTTTAAATGTAAATTTCACAGAAACTGCGATTTAGTAAATGATAAAATTGTAAAAGTGACAAAATGAACAGGAAATTTGATTAAAAGATATGTACCGTATATGCAGCAGATAAATTTTTAGATGCATGCGCAATGAAGATCAAAGCTTATTGGGCAGCAAAAATTTTGAATATAATTTAATGATATTTAATATATGTATATTGATATTTAATTCATATGTATTTTACTATAGAATACTCTGTTGATAACAATAGTATATTTATTATATAATTCTTATACATTTATATATTTTTTAATCAAATAATAATGTGATTAGTATTTTCATTTTTAGATTATAAAAAATAATGGATATTATTTATGATATTTTATATTAAAATAAATTCAACATAAGCGAAATAAAATTTACCTATAATAAAACTGTGGTGCTTTTCCAATCCTACTTTTTTAACACCGGATAGAGTAATAATATTGTTAGGATATATTAAGAGCCGATGACTTCAAACTTCGGTTGCGCATGCCTCAAAAGGTTGCACTATCTATACTTTGAATACGTGAGCATATATTATTTATGTTATTTAAGCGTTACATACGGGCGTAGCATTTGGAGAAAGTATGAGTCATACCTTATCATTGATTTTTTGATTGTAGGAAAATAAATTGTTTATGCATTTCTGCCGCGTACATGGAAAAATTAATTCATCAATTATACTTTTATTATTCCGCAGTTTGGTAAATGCATATTTTAAGTTCCAATAGTTGGCGGAAAAAAGGTAGATTTTGATAGCATATTATGAGGCTATGATTGAGGTTATGACGTTCAAATGAGGTTTGTAAATAATTAATTTGTAATTGACACCCAATGGTTTTAGACTTTAAAGCAATGATATTATATTCAATATTTTTAATTACGCTATTATTATTTATTTCGCTTTACAAGTAGCTGCATTATAATCACTTAACAATTAATAAGCTTATAATTATAAAAATGTATATGTAATAGCATACAGTTCTCTTATATTTATAATTTATAAATAAATATAAAAAACTTTGGATGATTATAATGCTAAACAATTTTAAAAAATATTTAAATGTATATTAATTTTACATTAATTAACAAAAGTAGAAAGATTAATTTTCTTTTATTATTTTTAAAAGGCAAAGTAGAAAGTCATTTTGCAAGAATCTACGGTTTATGAGTCATCACATTATATCAACATTAAAAATAAAATAAGAGGATGTATTGTGTACAATGGTTAATACCTGTACTGCTTATACCAAAGCCTGTGAATCCTGCTCTGCTGCAAACTCATGTTATGTTCATGATTCTTTACTTAATTGGATTCTTTTTAGAGAGAAAGCCATGTACTGTATGCACTCTTGTATTTATGGCCACTGTATTTCTTATCTGTTACAGTGGTATTGGGAATTGCCTTTTTTGGAGTAACAATTGTGATACAGTTAGATGTGAAAATGGCTGAAACAATTATTATTGAGATACAAGACTTTAAAGTAATTTTAATTAATTTTAAATTCAGAAGAGGTATTGTTAATGGAAAGTTGCGTTGTGCATAGCGCAAGATCTAGTTTTACAATTACTCGATATAAGTTTTGAGTCTTTCTATTGTAAATATGATGTATACAGTGGTGAAGTATATATATGCAAAGGTTGCATATTGAATTGTACATAAAGTCTTTCCATAAATCGTAGCAGTTATTTATTGATTTTGATATTGAGGTTCTATTTTCATGAGAAAATATTGGAGGTGTTTTTAAGCAATTTAAATAATTTTAATTTGTTTAATATATATTGTTTGTATTTCAAAATTTAAACTTTCATGTCCTAAAATTCATATCCAAAAAATGAAACAATTATAAAATTTTAAATTAGTGCTAAAAATTTATTTTTGAATATAGCTAAACAATCGAGTAATTAAATCAATTGAAATACTAGTATAATTAAAATTTTATAAAATAAATAAAAAATTTATTAATTAAAAACAAGTATTTTTATAAAAGTCTCAAAATAAGTTTATTTTTAATTTAAATTATCTATGAAACTATATACATAAAATTTAAAAGCAGTTGATTTTATTTAGAAATTTGTTATATAATAAGCTATTTAATAATTAATACCTCAAAGTCAAATATCAAATAATTACTATGCTAATTTAATTTATAGCATTTAATGGAGGAATAACAAAAACAAAGCAATGTTTACAAAAAAAGATGAATGATTTTTATAAGCTGACTTATCTAATTTTATAATATACATATAATAAACTTAAATTGATTAAAATATTAAATCAGTCACAGCACAAATGTTTATTTAGTCTGTGATAAAATAAATATGTACTGAAATAGCAAATACAGTGTATGCAAAATAATGCAAGTGATTTACTAATTAATGTAGGAATTTATCTGCATTAAAATAGTAGGCAAATCTACAGTAATTGAGTCGATGCAGTTTAGAAATGTTGTATTATAGTTGAAAAAATTTACCCTTTGATGAATAAGTGTTTCTATTTTGATTATCACAAATATATTGATATTAGACAAAATCCTAATTTTTGAAATAATTTAATATGTGAAATCATTCTCTTCCACATAATATTAAGTAATTTTAGTTGTTCAGGGTAAATATAAAATTTTTTTTTTGAATTTTACATATTCAATATTTGACAGGTTTAGAGAGGAAACTTATTTGTTATTTTAAGAATTGTATCGTCAAAGTAAAACAAATATATTAATATAAAGTACAAAATTTGAAAATAATTGCAAATTGATAAAGAATAATTAAAAATAACTCAAAATTAATCATTAACGCTCAAGAAGTTTTAATTTTATTATGTATATTTTTTACATAATTGTATTTATAATTGAACATATTATTTAATATTTAATTTACATAGATAAATTTTAATAAAATAGGCTTCTTTTAAGTAAATAAGTTTGTTTTGTTATCAAAAGTATGTATAAATAATTTAAAAATAAATTATATTGCAAATTCATTTTTTACTTACCTTTCCATTCTATGATAAAACTTACTTTATGTCATTATATAAACACAAATAGTTTTAAGTAATTTAACTGTATTGTAAAATTGTAAAACATATAAAGTATTAAATGATTCATTTGGATTTTCTTATTTTGAAAATTTAAAAACAGTATTGCTTACAATATATTATTCATCAAGTTATATTTGTATAAATGTTTATGTAAATAGGTTTTGCTTAAGTGCTCTTTAAAAGATATATTTTAAGATGTATTATGTTAATTATGGGTAAATAGTAAATAAGAAAACAAAATCAAAATTTTCATATTAAGGTACATTTATTGAGGAGCTTTTCCACGACCAAAACCACCACGGAATTCTAATTCACCAGTACCTGCACCAACGTCAGCTTTTTTGTCGCCAGGTCCACCTGGTCCACGTCTATAACCAGCACGATCCTCTGCTGGTCGTGAAGTTTCACTTCTAGGACCCATCGGAGGTTTGACTCTTGTATTTTCTGATGGATTTTTCCTTTTAAGAGTTGCTGGTACAATCTCAGGTGGTAAATGAAGATAATCACGCAGGTGCTCAATACCATCATTAGTTAAATACCAATAGAAATGTCTCCATGCAAATTGTTCTTTAACAAATCCCCTAGATTTTAAAGACTAGAAATAAATTGTTATAATTACATTTTTAATTTAATATCGATTGTTTTATTGATTTTATTTGTAATCATGGAAAATAAAGTTTATGTATACTTTTAATAAATGTATAGATTAATTTTATTTTTATTTTATATTACTTATTTAGAATTTAGTGTTACAATAAATTTTTTATTAAATTTGTGATTAAAGTTCTTATTGTTTAACTTTTTTATTATATTAATATTTAATGTATTTAGTCAGATTTTTATACTCAAATTTATATTATAATTTTGCTCCATTTTACTGAATGAAGATTATTTCGTTTAAAGATTAATTTTTTAATCTCAGAATAAAATTCAATTTAATATTAAATTTGATAAAATACATAAAAATTATATTTTCATTAAGCATTACAAAAACAGAAATAAAATATTTATTATTCGAATTTCCTTTCAATATAAAAATTGATATATGAAAGTTAAATGACTTGATTTGGTTATTTATTTATTTAAATGGTACTGTTAACATCAAATTTTTAAAGAATATCTTAGAATGAATATCAATAATTTTATTAAGACAAATATGTAAAAATACATGTTTTAATTAATCTTAAGTAAACTAATTCTAAATAAATAAAAGTAACTTTTACCTGCATGGCCTTGATAACTTGTAGATTTGGGATGTTTTCAAGTGCCGGATGTTTTGGTGCATGATAATCTTTTTTAGCGACCATTACACCTTCTTTAAAAAGGTATTCATAAATAGCAACACGATTTTTTTTGGGCATCAACATTCTGTAAAATGAAAACATTGTTTGCATTTGAAAAAAATACATTATTATTTTTAATATCTCATTTTTAATTTATCTTAACCTAAATATATAGATATTTATGGTTATGTTATTTTTATAACCGTAATATGAATAAAAATATATAAATTAAAAGATTATCACTTATAAGAACCAATAATATATAGATAAAAACTGATTTATAATTTGTAGTATAATATAATTGAAATTAAATATAAAAGTTAATATTTAGAGCGTGATCGAAATATAACTATATACATTATTTCCTAATGAAAGTTTGCAATACTGCTTCTACTACTCATATTATCATATTTATAATAGCATAATGTATAGAATAAAAATAAAAGTTTTAAAAATAATTACTAGATGTATTAAATAACAACAGATTTAATAACATAAACGCACTTGAAAATCTCGATGCGACCTCCTATTACAAAATTATTCTGGTTTCTGAAGTATACCGTAAAATATACGATTTAATAGTCGGTGTTAAATTTTATGTTCGATTAATCGAAATTTTAATCACAATTTGAATTATAAAAAAATTAAGTTTATATATTGGTGCAAGTGTTTAAAAATTGTATTTGACTCTAGACTTTAATTATATTGCTAACGGATTAAAAATTTTATGATTGTGTATTTAAGTATTCACAAAAAATGAATAAAAATAATAGGTTGGGATGTATTAAATTTCGAGAATTAAATAATCAGAAAAGAAAATCAAATGAACAACAAACAGATAGAACTCAACTTCTAACTAAAGAAGATATTTTAAAATTATTTATCGACACTTATAAAAGTATTTCGAAAAATATTAATTCCGGTGATGGATCTGAAGAAGAAAATAGATTTCAAAATTTTTTTGAAATTAAGAACAAATTACAATTACAAAATGTTAATACTACAAATAATAAGACAGAAATTGAATTGAATATTGTTAAGAATAAATCAAAATTTTTATCAAATTGTAATACACCTACAGAATCAGAAAATAGTACATATAAAAAAAAGTAATAATGTTTGAATTAATTTAAAACTTTATTTAAAGACTAAATAAATATATTTTTTTTTTATAGAATATATAATGTTATGATAGGTAAAATTTCGACACGCAAGCATAAAAAATGGGATACCAATGGTATATTAGAAATTGTAGGAAAGTGTGCAGTATTAAAGGTTTACTTATTTTTATTATTCTAATAAAATATCTACTATTTTTAATATGATTTTATCATTGAACAATAAATTAGGGTATTGATGGAAAGTTTATTGCAAAAACAATAGTTAAACCAGAAAATGTTCAAGAAGGGTTTAGATTTCATTTAGGAGTAAAAGAAATTGAGGTAATCTATTTTATATTTTTAAATTGTTAATTTACATGAAAGATCTTTTTAAAAATCTTTTATAAATAATGTATTCTACTTACTATAATTAACTAAAAAATTAATTTCTTGGAATTGGTAGAATATATTTTTTATCATTGTTTCAAAATAAATATATATAAATGATTTTCTAATTATGTATACATATATAATTTTTTTATAACAACTAATTTAAAAAAATATAAATAAAATCTATAATATTTATAATCAAATATTGTTTTTCATTGTTCTATTTTAATTGTGTATTATAAAATTTTAGATAATAGAATTAACTTCGTTCGAAGATATTAAATCAGGACAGGATATTACTATAAGAAATAACAAGAAAATTGTAGAGCTTCCAGTAAAGAAGATGAAAATATTTAAAGGAATTAATTCTGTAATATCTGGTACTAATACATAATTAGAAAATATATATTTTATTAAATTTTATTATATTTTTTAAATTATAAATACATGTATTTTTACAATCATTCTATACTTTATTTTATTTTATATACTTTTATGTATAAAATTTAATTTAATAGGAAATAGTTTGCACTTTAATTATGAACCCCTTATAATGCCACAAATGCCACTTGATTCTAATTGCTTTCAAGAAAATGATGAACGAAAATTACACGAAGTGTCTGTTGATGGTTGCTTAGTTTCTGTATTAAGACCACATCAACGAGAAGGAATAGTTTTTTTATATAGATGTATAATGAGTATGAATAATTCTGACTATACAGGTGCAATACTTGCTGATGAAATGGGTTTAGGAAAAACACTTCAATGTATATCTCTTGTATGGACATTATTAAAAAAGGGACCTTATGGAAAGCCAGTTTTGAAGCGAGTTTTAATTATAGCTCCTAGTACCTTATGTGAAAATTGGAATAAAGAATTTAAGCAATGGTTAAGCTCTATAAAAATATCTCCTTACATCGTATCGAATAAGAATAAAATAAAAAATTTTATGAAAACCCCAAGAGCATCTATTATGATTATTAGCTACGAAATGTTTATTAAAAATACAAACACAATAAATAAGTTGAATTTTGATTTATTGATATGTGACGAAGGTCACAGACTGAAAAATAATGAAGTAAAAACACTAAAGGTAAAATAAAAGTACAGTTAATTAATACTACAGAAATAAATTAAAAATGAATTATTTATATTTGCATGTAATGTATTAAATACATATAGATATATTTTGATGGAATTATATTTTACTTTTTCATATAATTATAATTTTCAATTTATAGATTGTATATATATATATATAATTTTTAATTAATTTTCAGTTACTTAATCTGTTAAACTGTAAAAGACGAATTTTACTAACAGGTACACCTGTACAAAATGACTTGCAAGAATTTTATACCTTATCAAATTTTGTAAATCCAGGTATTTTTGGCAACTATAGCAAGTACAAAAGTTATTATGAACAGATAATTGTTGCATCTCATTACACTACAGTAGGAGAGAAAATTCTACTAGGTCAAGAAAGGGCCAAAGAATTATTTGAAAGATCAAAAACATTTCTTCTCAGGCGTACAAATAACTTAATTAATCAATATTTACCTCAAAAACATGAAGTTGTGATATTTTGTCGACCAACTCATGAACAAATTACTTTATACAGTTTAATAACGAATTATTGGTTTAATAGAACTACTATGGATAGAAGTATGCCATTAAATATTATTACTGCTTTAAAAAAAGTATGTAATCATCCTTATCTTTTTACCAGTGAAAAAAGTAGTATTTTGGATGAAATAATGTCTTCAGTTCCAACAATATTATTTAAAATAAATACTTCTATTTCATATTCAAGTAAAATTATGTCAGTACAGGCAATTCTTCAAGCTTTAAAAATAACACAAGAAAAATTGGTTTTAGTATCATATTTTACACAAACTTTAGATTATTTAGAAACAATTTGCTATACAGAAGGATTACAATTTTGTAGATTAGATGGAGGTACAGCTACAACATCACGAATGAAAATTATCGAACAATTTAATTCAAAGTATAATCATCGTAAGTTTTTTTATTAATTTATTAATTATTCGAAAATTGAAGTCACTTTTCATAAAATTATAATTTTATTAATAAATTATTGTTGTATATTAAGCTATTTCATATATCAAATTATAAAAATAAATTGATAAAAATTATATTATTGTACAATGCTGTTTTTTATTTTTTATAAATCTTGATTTTATTATTATATTTTTGTTTTCATATAAAGGTGTTTTATAATAAATTTCTTATTTTTAGGTGTATTTTTGCTCAGTGCAAAAGCTGGTGGAATTGGCTTAAATTTAATCGGAGCATCAAGATTAATTTTATTTGATTCTGATTGGAATCCAGCAAATGATGTTCAAGCTATGGCACGTATCTGGCGAGATGGTCAAAAACGATCAGTTTATATTTATAGGTGAAGCATACTTATATAAGTAAAAACTTTATAAATTTATACATAAAATTAATTTAATTCTATTTCTGAAAGACTGTTAACAACTGGTACTATCGAGGAAAAAATTTATCAACGACAGATTAGTAAAACTAGACTGAGTGAAGCTGTCATTGATGCCAATCACATTGCATCTGTAAAAATTTCAATAGACGAATTAAAGGTTTGAAGTAATTTATATTAATTTAATAGTACCGAGACAACTTTAAATAGTATTTATACTATTAATTGGTTATATAATCATAAATTTTTTAAGAATTTATTCACATTAGATAATAAAACATTATCAGTTACACATGATTTAATGGAATGTTCCTGTAGAGGTTGTGGTGACATACCATATAAAATAAATAATAACTCTAGCTTACAATATTCAAGAGATTGTCAATTTAATTTTGTAAAAAAGCAATCTCAATTACAAATGACAATTAATCAACTTCATGGTTGGCAGCATTATAAGCCACCTATATCTTTTGATTTAATGAAGGTATTAAAAAATATTTTTTTTATCTACCAATCGTATAAGCTAGTAAATATATTTAATCTATAAATAAAAAAATTTATTTTAGGAATTAATGTTACAAGAAGTTCAGGAGCATATTAGTTTTATTTTTAAAAACACAACAAAAAAGTTAGATGATTAATAAAAGTTAGATAATTAAAAAAAATAAAAATAAAATAACAAGAATAATGGTAATAATTAAAGAAACTTTATTTTTAATTTCTTTTCTCGGTTATTTTATTTAAAAAAATTATGTACTTACCTTTTATTACATAGTGTTTGATTTATATCATATTTATATTTGTTACTAAAGTTTGATCCCATATAATTTTTTGTATTTTTATAAGTTTTAAAATTAAATCATTCTACATCTTACTTTTTTTTGTTATATATTTCATAATATGATTAATGCAATTTGGATTATTAAATAATTGTTTAAGTGCAAGTATCTCTTGTTTGTTTATTTCTATAAGTAAATTTTTATTCCATTGCGTAAGTAGTTGTTTTGTTACTATTAAACTCTAAAATTATAGTTAATGATAATTTAATATTTAACTAGATATCTTTTAAATTTTAATAATAAATTAATATCTCATTACAACAACTTTTAGATGTTTTGTATAATATTAACAATGTTTAATGTAGTCATTTTTGTTAAATAATACCTCTTTAGAAAATGAAGAAATATTCTTTAAATATGTCCATATTTCATTTATTGTGTTTGATTTATAAATTTTGGAAATCAATCCAAATTGTAACGCTTCTTTTGCATTCAATTTTTTTCCAAAATACAATATTTCTCCTGCCTTAAGATTATAATTTTTTATTTATTATATATATATAATAATATAGTTAGTTATATATACCTTAGATGGTCCGAGAATTCTTGGGAATGTGTAAGTTGAACAACCTTCTGGGGATAATCCTAATTTACAGAATGGAGCCATAAAATATGCCTGTGAAAAAAGAGTTATTTAATATATTTGCATATGTAATATCTATTCAAGTATTATAAAAACCTTATTTACTGTATTTGTTGCATAAATAATATCAAAAAGTGCTAAAGTAGTAGCTGCGATTCCAATAGCTGGTCCATTAACAACACCAATCAGAAGTTTTGGAAACAAAATAAGTGATTCAATAAATTGTCTTAAATATAAAATTAATATATTATAGTTATTTCAATAAATAAATACTGTTTTAAGAAAAACTACTTACTGGATTATATCTATTTCTTTGTTTACATTAATATCTTTATTTACAGCATAGCTGAGAAAATCATTGCCACTGCTATAAAAATCTCCATTACCAGTTATCGCAACTAAAGTGACAGTATCATTATTTGCAGATTCATTTAATATTTTTATCACATCTTTATACATCTTAACAAAAATATAATTTTGAGTTGTTATATTTATATATAAATATTTATTTAATAAAATCAAATAATAGTAATAATAAATATAATAATTTTTGGTAATGATATATTAATAAATAAATTTTGTACAACTGATAGGAAAATAAGTAAACCTTACTTGGCTAGTGAAAGCATTTTTTTTTTCTGGTCTATTGAAAATAATTTTTTGCATTCCATTCTCAATATTTGTTGTAATTAGTGATTTCACATTATTTACCATTATATTAGTTTAAAATAATAATAATTCAATAATAGCTTCGAAAAGATTACGGTATAATATAGGTTATATGATGACGTGTATTTTATTGTATGCTAGAAGTAAAGGAACTGATTTAAAATCATTAAATATCCTCGAAAATTTTAATACAAAAAAGAATATTTAATTTGCGCTTTTAAATAAAAGTACATTTGCTCTCGCAACATTTCAACTTTATTCTGCCCTAAATCCATTTTTCGTATGGTGTTACTACATTTAGATAATATTTACAAAAATTAGCTTAAAACCACGATCATTTAATTATTTAAAATATACAGTTTTCATTTTGGAATAAAATTTAAAAAATCTTATTGCGTTGTATGTTGCGAACTTAAATATATTTGCCGGTATTTTTATTTTTTAGAGAATTCAATAGAAAATAAATAATAATAAAAATTTGTATAAGAATGTAAGAGAATAATAGAATCTTTTTGGAGATAAAGGTACAGCTTTTACAAATTATTAGAAAATTAGAATTTTTAACTTTGAGATAAATAAGGAAAAAGTGACGGAATAGATATATATATATTTTGTGAGAGAATGAAGTAAACCAAGAGGACAACAATAAATACTGGTAATAATTTTATAAGTAGAATATACAGAAATTAACATGTTATTAAAATTATTAAATATTAGTAGCACTGATTGCAATTCATACACGTACACTTATTATTTATTGACTGAAGTTATATTTTTACATTACTTTTAAAACATTTTTTAAACATTTTAATATTAAATTAAAAATTTTATTTATATCAAATTATTAAAAACGTGATTGTATAAATGTTGACTATTCGTTTTATTACTTTTACAATTATTCATAATAAATTGAATATTTTATTTTTATTATTCTTTACGTTGAAAATTAGTTTATAAAATTATTTAGTACATTTTCTGTAACATTCAGAACAATAGTAAGTACAACATATAATTGGAATTGAATAATATAGAATCATATTTTTTAATAAATATTTTATATAAACTTATTCAGCTAACAACATTTAGTTATTTAATTTAAATAGAATTATATATAAAATAATCTTTTCAAATATTTATTATCATATATAATTTATTGTATTAATATATTCATTAAATTAATTATGTAAAATTATTATTAAATTATTAAATATATTATTAAATCAATTATACTATAAATAGATGTATTTTTTTATTACAATTATTCATTAAATGAAGTATATTTTCGAAATTTAAATTTCGAACATAAATTTAAAATTTTAAATAATAAAAATTATTTTTTTTGTATCATTTTCCTTCATTAAATCTTATGAAAGAAAAAAATGTACTACTTATTTGAGTAATTGCTTAAACAATAATTAATTAAAATTAAGTACATCTTATTTTCGTGATACAGGAATATATAAATAAATAATTAATATTTTTAAATATAAAAGAGTAAAGTAAAATATAATAAATACTAATATTTTATATCTTTAACTACAAATAAATATTAACGAAAAATAACAAAAAATACGGTACCTTATTAGTCACTTGTAACTTTGTGTTTTAGATATGCGACATAATTTCCTAACCTAGATAGATTCATGCATTTTAAATAATTACAATTATTATTAAAAAAGAAATTTTTATCTATTTGGTAATAGCGATCAAATACTACTTTGACTATGAATTATTTTCAACGTACTATTATTCCAGTATAAATATATTAAAATTGAATAATTTCTTTAAAATTTTCCACTTTTATTTACTGAACGTAAATAACACTATATATATATATTAATTGTTTTATAACATCAAAGTCGAGTAAAAAATGATAAAAAAATATAGTATCTATGAAAAGGTTTTTTAGATTAAAATTAATAAATTAGGTATAATATCTGAGTAACATCAGTTACTGTAATGTATTTCTCGCGACTTTTAAAACATCGAAATTTAGTATTTTTAGTTTTGATTAGTATAGATTGTGTTTGTAATTATGCATAATACAAAAAAATTATTTTTAGTCTTAGTTATATTGGTAATAAAATAAATAGTATGTATGCATATTGTACAATATGCATATTAATTCAGTTACTTTACCATGTTTCTTTATATTTATGAAAAAGTATTACAAATAATTATAAACTTATGTGATTCACAAATTTTATTTACATTAAGTTGATGTTATTCTTAAAGATTAATATATTTTAGGATAAATTAAAATATAATCGAATAGAACATATTTTTGGTCTGAATATAAATATTTCATTTATAAGACTTGTATTATTGTAAAATATCTATGTTAACGTAATTAAATTGTTTATATGTATATTTTTGTACATTTGGATTATAATAAGTTGTAAGACAAAATCTTTTTGATACTTCAGTAATTTAAATTCGACGCACAAAGATCTTTATCAATTGAAATGAAAAATTGTCACATTAAAATATTTTAACTCTTGTTATAAACAGCTACACATTAATTATTAAAAAAACGATTTTTTTCCAGAAAACACTAGGAATCATTAACTTCATATAATATTCAATATTTTAAAAGCAGCATAAATATTTACAAAATGTGTTATATATTTATAATTTATTAAAGATTATTATTAACAATTTCTATTAATACGTAAATATTTTTCAACTCATTATCTATACAAATAATTAGAAACAAAATTTTTCAATGCTTACTTAAAAATATTCACAATGAAAAAAATCTTTGCCTCTGTATTATTTCATAATATACATACTTTAAATATCCGCATAAATAAAATAAATAAAAACAGAAGACAAAAAAGGATCGTCGACACACCATATATTTTTATTTAATATACGTTAGCAACTTCGAACGTTACAACGTTTAGACATAATCTTAACATAAATTTTTTAAGGACATTAGTACATTATAATACTATTTGAAATATGTATTTTTTTTATTTAAATTTATAAATTAAATAAACGATTGTTTTATATTTCTAATTTTTACACTTTTTATTTAATAAATGATTATCGTTAATAAATTTCTTTAAAAATAAAGAATACCAATGCAGAAAATCAAATGAAAACGATTTATAATTTGTTGTTTCGTAAAAAATGTAAAAAATATAATTAAATAAACTGATAAATTTATTTATATAAAATACTTATGACTAAACTTAAATTAATAAAAATTTATATTTAATTAAAGTTCTTAAAGTATATTTCAGCTAAGAAATTGTAGGTTTTATCTTTATGTGTATATAGTGTTTATTAATTTAATTGTATATTTCAGTTATTTTATTTTATAAATTGATTTTCATGGAATACAAAAATATAAATTAATCTTGAATAAAATTAAGTTAAATTAACTTATTTAAGGCGTATTTACTCTCTTTTTATTCCTTTTTAAATATATCTATACAAATATAAAAATGTCAACATTTTAATTTAAATACATAAATAAATAAATATATATATATATATATATATATATATATATATATAGATATTGACTATGTTTATATGTATATATATGCGAATTTCAAGTTTCAAATAGAAAGGTTCCAAGCGTTTTTAAAGTTATGTATTGTACGTAATGTGCAAAAGTGTATTTTAATACGACTATACAATAGGTATACTCAATATAATTATTTTCGTTAATAAAAATATGTAATATACCTATATTATATTATTGTGATATTATAAATAGAATTTTTAAATTTATTTTAAATTTAAACAATATACTTTTCAACATGTATAATTTAAGATGAATATAACTATTTCACCTAATTTTATTTAAAAAATGGAAAGAAAAATTTTGAATGACTGGTTTATTATATAGAAATCTTTTATTTGAATTTCATATTTCATTATATAAATTATATTAGCTATATATTTCTTTAAAAAATTCTTAAAAGTGTAATCTTTAATTGAAAATGTAAGCTATAGAAATATTTTACATTTATCTTAATGACTTTACATATTTATATATTGTTATATCAAAAATATTAGAACAGTTTTCTCTTTATGAAAACAAAAAATTCATCATTAATAAATTTATGTAATACGTATTTCGTATACAAAAAAATAATTTTTCTGTATAACTAATTGACTTAGAATTTTTTCATATTTGTTAAGGTATTATATTTCTTTAATGTTATATGTTTAATATACGTTACTTTCTTTAAAATGAATATAATAAGATTAAATTTCTATAAATTTGAGATTTTTGAAAATTTTAATTTTATTCCTATCATATAATTACTTGTAAATATAATATTAAGAGTACTGAATATGTACAGTTTCTTGAGTGTCAAAAGATATGACAACTCATAATAAATAATTAGAAAATGGATATTTAAAATTTAATTTTTAAAAATTATAAAAAAAATATTAAATTTTGGTAATAAGTGGTTAGCAGGAATGCAGCTTAAAAGCTTTTGAACTTTAGTCAACGATTGAAAATTAAAATAATTAACTAAATAGAGATATTAATAATTTTGCGTGCATATGTAACATGATATGTAGTAACTTCTACTATAATTTCTGCAGTTAATAAAAATCGGTATTAAATTATGTCTATTTGTAATTATAGTTATATATAAATGAATTCTTTTTCTTGTTTCAATGTTTTAGTTTGAAAAATAAATTATGTAATTCTTTGAAATTTGAGAGAATTAAGAGTGAAATTCATTGTTCAGTGTGAAATGAGTATAATAATATGGAATTAATAATCCATATATTATGTTTATCTGATATAAAGACAGAAAATTACTCTCGACATATTTATTGCAATGCAGATTATTTTAAAAGATACCAATTTTATAGATTTTTCATAATCTAATATCACATTATTGTCTTAAAATAATGATTCAAAATAATTTAAATTAAACTATCGATTCAATTTGAGTTCAATTTTATTTGGTTTAGAAATATGCTTACAAGCGCAAAAAATACGTTTTATTTTTATAATATACATTATAAAAATAATTCAATAAAAAATGATTTTAATTAATAATTACGATGTGATGATTAAGTGAAACACCAAAGTAAAAATACTTCAATATATTCTAAGGTAATTAAAGAACGTAAAAAATTATGCACAAATTACGATTATTAATAAAATCAAACCAAATATTAAAAGTTGTTTTAAAGTTATTTTAAAAATACAAAAATTAAGAGTTGATATATAAAAAAAAGTGGTTTACTAATCCAGAAACTTAAAATGTAGATTAAAAACTTAAATCGTGAATTATGTATATGATGTATAATGGGTAAAAATATATATATTAAAGTAAAAAATGTTTATGCAAATTTCAATGATATACATTCTACTGCCAATAATTTATCGTCTTCTCGTTCAATGTTTCGAGTCTAATCGGATAAAACCATGAAGAGTGGCTCCGTTGAAAAATATAGAAGAAAGATACCTGTAGATCTTGAAAATTCCTATTCAGACTTAAACGTAATTCTGGATCGTATTTAGTATCCAGCTGGGCTACCGACCGTAGAAACGGGTTTAGAAGAGTGCAGCTGACCCTGGGCCTGTTCGCCGCCTTTCATGGCCTTGAACTTTACCCAACAGTCGAAGCCGTACACGCACATAGCGACGAAACCAAAGAACTAAAAAATATAACATGTATTTATAGGTAATCTTTAAATATTACACTACTATGCTTACAAAATTTTCCTCAATAAATAAATATCCATGCATTGAATATGTTGGTAATTATATCCGATCGTTAATAGGATTTATAATTTATAATAGAAGTGGAGTATATTATATTCATTAGCATGTTAATTGTAAAAAAAATGGTAGCATTTAAACTTAATTTAATGTGTACATTTATAAAATCTCTCATGAATCTTTTGCAAAGTTATTTTATTCTAAGATAATTTTAATTGTGAGTTAAAAATTACTTAATATATTAGCAAAACTATTATTTCTTAAAATTTTGAATAATTTACATATAAAAATTTAAAAAATTAAAAGCTGTATACTGTGTGTTCGAAATATTTATTATAATATATATCTAACGTGTATTTTGTAAAAATAAAATTATCTCTAAAATTCCTAAATTAATTAATTAAAACTTACAGCGGCTACACCTAAGCTCTCACTTGAAGATGTAAGTGCTGCGATCAACGACGCAGCCAAAAGATAACAAGCAGTCTCAATAGCGCAGTAAATAAATTCCTACAAATAATAAAGAATTTATGCGATTTTCTAAGGGTAGCATTTAAATTTTACTTATACATAAATAAATATGTAAATAAATAAATAAATAAATATATATATATAAGAATATAAATGAATTATAGTAAAATATTTTTTTAATATTTTAATTTTTCAATTATTGCATACTTACTATAGTTATCTATTTAATCTATAAAATTATTTTTTAGATTTATTAATTTATAAGTCACAATCAAGATTCGTGTTTAAATATACACAATAAAAACATAAAAAAAAAATAATAATTTTTTATATCACAATTTATCAGAATTTGTTTGTATAATCATTAAGTATTTGATCTTGAACATTACACACCAGAGTGCAATTTTTATAAACAACATTATGTTGTCTTTCAGGGAAATGATCAATGGGACTGTTCGCGATTCCGTTAGAATTTTGAACCTTTCTCAATAATACTTATTTGTTTGGAAAATTCAAATGTTCAAATGTGAAAAAACAAATGTTCACTAAGCGCCACCTCGTACGATAGTTCCCGAGTGTCGACTTATTAACACTAAGCCAAAACAGTCATTCTCTTCACTAAGTTCTGCCCATGGTTCTCCCTTTATCAATTCAGTCCACCAATTATGCAAATTTCTTACTCCTAAGAAAATTAGTCGATGAGCACATCTCCAGGAAGGCGGGGTAATCCTAGCAAAAACATACTGCACGAACAGCAGAGTTCAGTTACTCTCATTTAACTCATCTAGATACTTCCATCTAATTCTAGTAAAGCCACGACGCGGCGTTATAAACTGACCACCGCAGCAACAATGTAAATTCAAACAAATAAATAAAATGCGTCGCAACATCTACTTCGCCGGCCCAAAGGGAGTAATTCACTTTATTTAACTTTACGTAATCCACTTTTACTTGTCTATCCTGATAAAGTTATAGACGATACTACTCTGTAGCCCCATTAGCAAGTAGTAGCCTAATTAAATACGCGAAACTCACGAGACGAACTTACCTCGATAGTGTTACGCACTGAATTACATCTTAGCATAACTATAGCAGCAAGCTACTTAACCTAATAGCAACGTTCACAAGATACAAGAATTTCGGTAATATTACTAGTAAGACTAAACCTTTGTAATACTACGAGCAACTATACAATTGACAGAAGTGTTATATTAATTCAATTTACTGCGTCTACCTAGGTGATTAAGAAACAGGCTCGCAAAACGGAGTTCAATTTACAATTCTGCCCCGTATTCAAGGAAAATAATGTATTCATTTACTAAATTTATCAAACTATAACCTCCCTTTTAAGTATCAAGGGCATTTAATTTATAATAAAGTAATGTTGTGGACATAACGAATAATCTCAATTTTTAGATTATTTGAAGATACCGATATTAAGTTAAATAAAATTTAGATTTGATATATAAACTTTGCAACCATTAAATTGTAATTATGGTTGTTTTCAGAAAAAATTTTGAAAAATTGAATATTATTTACTTAGTCATAAATAGAAGATAGTAGAAATTTTTCCACCAAGAAAAACATAATTGATTAATTATTAAAGTAAAAATGTGTTCGAGATTTCTAGAACATTGAAGAAGTTTCTTAACGGACTTTAAATTTGTCGCGTAAACTTTCCGCGCCTATTTCTCGTTCGTTAACAAGCTGGAGACGTAATAATAGAAAAAGACATGTATCGATAATAAGCAAAAGAAAAACACATAAAAACAATGATGCGACACTTCTTCACGGACTCTTCCACCCCTCACGTAACGGTTTTCCTTCGCATTGATAAATAGAAGCGCGGAAGCCGCGAAGGCCCAGTATTCTCCAAATCAACAACAAGTAATTAGAAAGAACAAGAGCAACAAGATATAGTTAAAGAATTTATACAGTGTTTATTATATATATAATAAAATCAATCTTTTATCTTGTCTTTCATATTTATAATCTTTGGCAAGGGAGTTTATTTAAGTTCGTAGTTATTATTATTATCGTAGTTATATATGCCGAAGGCGGAAAATTCTTAAATAAAGATTCATATTTCTTATTTTATTTAAGTGATTGGTTATTTTCGACCTGCGATAAGTCTTAAATAAGCATCATCAATCTGAGAATCGCAAGATTAAATAAATATTGAAACTCAAGTCCAATCAGCTTTCAAGACACAACTGTTTAACTTTGGTTTATTTGTTAACATTTTATCTTTTCATTTATTATTATAAACAAACTCACCATGGATTATATTTATTCATTAATATGCACTGTTTTTAAATTTTCATAGCTAGCCCTCCCCTTCCACTACACCTCCACCTCCCCTTCTACTTCATCCCTCATTTTATTGAGGAGAGAAGCTTTAAACACACACTGGAATTATTTCCAAAACAAAATGTAATAACTAATACATATATATTTTTCTGTATATATAAAATGTAAATCTCTCCCTTTTTATTTAATAACTTTGGTTCGGTTGAGGACTATCTGGTTATAAAAAGCTTGTCTTTTAACAGAAAGCTGAAACTGTCACAATATAGTAATATTGTAATATTGAAATATAATAGTTGTAATTTATGTCTTCAGTATTGTAGAAATAATAATTAAATTACTTTTTTACTACAGTTAAATTAATCTTAATTTTTTAAGTACTAATTTCACCAGTTTTTACAAATTTTCTTACTTTAAAAATTTACTTTTATTGATTACGATACAATTATTTATTTTGAAACGACGCACTAAGCACACCAAATAACTTGAATTAGTCCGTCTTTTAATTATAATGTTAATAGATTCATTATATTGAAATACAAGCTATACATCATTTAAATGATAAGTATGCTGGATTCTTTATATATTTTTATCGTTAAGCTGAAAGATGATTTATAACAAACTTTTTTAACGATATTCTAGTTTGTCATTTATTTAAGTGAAAAATTCAAACGATAAAATGCTATTATTATTTATTAAAGTAATAATTGAATGGACGAAAGTAGAATTTGAATATTCATAAACATATTCATTATAAAAAAATTAGTTCGATATACCTATAGTTTTTACGGCATTCCATAGTTTTTTCAACTATGATTAATTTTATGAATCCTATTATTGTATTTTGATTATTTTTATGCATAAGTGATGTATAAAGAGGCAGTAATTTTTCGTATCTGATTGATGATTTCTAATTTGTCTGAGATTCAAGATTTAATATAAGCGTCTTTTTCTGTTTAATAGTTTAAAATACATTTTTGATGCTTAAATAAGCTATTGTTCGAGAATCATGCTGTTTCTCGATTTTCGGTACTACCTCTTTGTTTTGTAAATTCTTCTCTTACATTCAATACGTTTATGATTGCCGGATGTGTCCCAAGATCTTTCAAATATTCTTTAAAAATACATCGAATATTTACATTTTATTTTATGACCGTTTA